>ONZH01016114.1:0-58387 GCA_900303285.1 Rhinella marina | reverse complement strand
AATTTTGGATTTTTGATACTTAGGGTGGCCAACCCCTTTAAGTAAAGCCTAGTATTTCTTATTCTGCTGTTGTTCTGTTACTATTTAGAACTCAGGTAAGTGGTCAGTTCTCCACATCTTAGTCCCTTTAGTCCAGTGCTGGGGAGGTGGACTACATATTATACACTGCTCTACATAAGTGACACAGAAAGGGAAGTCATCAGCCAAGAATTGATCAGATCCTCCCACCTCCCTGCCATTTGCAAGAACTCAACTGTATAAAATGGTCATCAGTATTGCGCTACCCAAACCCTGTGCCTTTATTTGAGGTCTTACAGGGTTAGAAAAAATGGCACAGTTCACTTCAGTGGAGTTGAGCTGTAATACAAGACACTCGGCCAGGTGCGGTATTCTTAAAGAGGTTTTCCCGAGATTTTTTAACTCATGACCTGGATAGGTCATCACTTTCTGGTTGGTGGTGGTCCGACACCTGGGACCCCCTCTTTATCAGCAGTTTGAGAAGGCTTCGGTGCTCGCGGTAGCACCGTGACCTTCTCTCAGCTTACCAAGAACAGGGCCGTACATTGTATAGTGGATGTGCTTGGTATTGTAGCTCATTATGCTTAGGCCAGCTATGACAAGGCCTCAGAGCTACTGTGAACACCAGTGCCTTCTGAAAAAGCTGATCGGCGGAGGTCCCAAGTGTCAGACCCCCACCAATCAGTTAAAAAATCTAGAAAAACCTCTTTACAAATTAAATAACAGTTGATTATTAATGATCTAAGAAGCAAGGTGGCATTTTGACAGCCTACTGGTGTCTACTCTTGGGAAAAGAATGGATTGGACATGTTTGATTTCAACACGTCCAATCCTTTACTAGCCAGACAGATATCACTTATATTTATTGTAACACGGCGCCCAGGACCTCGGTGGTAAGCAGGGGAACAGCAGCGCACAGCAGCCGCTGTTCCCCCTGCTTACCACCGAGGTTCAGTGGTGATCTGCTACATGTGCTTCCCATTCACCGCTGCAGTCCTAGGCCCTGTCTGTGTAAGTACTGTTGCTCTGGGATCCGCTACGGAGTTTCCATTTAGCCCTGAACAACATGCTTGCTGCTTGTTCCTTGCATCACTCCCTTTAGGGCCAGCGCATGTTGGATCACGTGGGTTGGATCATGTGACCTCGTTGACCAACCCTACCCCTCCTGCTCATATATAAGTGGCTCAGCCCTCTTCCCAGATGCCTCAGTGTCAAGGTCCTTGTGTCTTGTTTGGTTGCCACTATTCCTGCTTGAATTCCTGTGTTTTTGACTCGTGCTCCTGTTCCCGGATTCTGCTACCTGTGCTGCCTGCCCTGATTCTTTGCTTGTCTGATTTTGCCTCTGTCTCATCTTTCAGTCCTGCACTATTGCTCCTGGTGACGACTCGGCCCTCTGACCACCGCTGTACCTCTGGTACCTTTGCAGGTACCTCCAGGTCCGCCTGGACCAGCTGCTTCGTGTGCCTATCCTCCTCAGGAGGAGGCGACCTGGTGTTCCCCTTGGAAAGTCTATCCCCACCATTAGGAGTATTGTGAAGATCGAGAGGTTCACTTAGACAACGCCCTTGGGACACGAGGCACAGTGGGTTCACACCCGCTGGTTTGTGACGTTTAGTTTAATATGAGCATTAACATGCAGACTTGCCCAATCTTAGTATAAGTGCTGAGTAGATAGGAGTTCATTTTTCTAAAATTAGATTCGTGTCCAATTCAGAATGATGATTTGATTTGATTCTGAATAAATTAGTCCCAAAATTGAAAATGTTTCCATTGCTTGGAAAAGTCTTTTTCTCTCTGTCTTATTCTCTCTCTCTTTCTGACTATACCAGATCGAATTATTAAAATCGGGTTTGGGTTCTTTAGATTTAGAAGTTTTTGAAAAAAATTGTGTTAAATTTCCACATTTTAGAATCGATTTCTTCATCTCTAGTGCCAAGTTAGCGGGGTAGCAAACTAGGCTACTGCCTACAGCTTCTGTCTCCTGATGGACTTCCTGGAACAGGAACTTAGTGTGGTGGTATTGTTTTGGATTTATTATATAGGAACTGTATGACGGTAATATCTTTAGTTCCTTAAAGGGGTTATCCGAGTTATATTTATTGATGACCTATCCTCAGGCGAGCAGGTAAACAATGAAGAGGAGGCAGCGCTGGCACGGAGCGCGCCTCCTCTTTAAACAGCTGATTGGCGGGGGTGCCGAGTGTCAGACCCCCGCCGATCTGATATTGATGACCTATCCTGAGGACTATCCTAACTCGGACAACCCCTTTAACACCTGGAATTGTAATAGTCCATCTATTTAAAAAACCTTTAGCATACATCGGTTTCCAATTATCAAGGAACGCACTAATCCCTACTTTCAGAAGGGCTCAGTTCAATCACCATGTAATGGGGTGGCATAGTGGCTGGTCACTGCTGTTTCGCAGCACAGGGGTCCTAGGTTTAAATCTGACCAAAAGCAAAACCTGCATGGAGTTTTTATATTCTCCTCACGTTCTCCAAAACTTTTTTTTTTTTTACCAAGAAGTTGATTGGTTTCCACTGACATTTGCCCTTGTTGATTGCCTGAAATATGGGGACAAGGACTGGTTGGCATGGTGACCATCTCCCTACTGTACAATACAGAATATATATTGCGGCTTGGAAATAAAACAATAACTTTTCCAAAAAATATATCATTCCTTTTTGAATAATTTGATCTAACCAGCGGGTAGAGTAGCTTTGACATCACACCCCCATCTTACACCCATCCAGACAAGACACAAGAGCTGTAATCCAATTTAATGATGGTGTAATTTCCTCTCCGCTTTGAAGATAAATGATGAGATGATTAAGAGGAAGCTAATAGTAAATATGATTGATCTACAGCATTTTCGGACGGATGGAAGTATCACCAGAGGTTGACATCAGCTGCTGAGGCATTTTTGTGCAAGCAACAAAGGTCATAGGCTTTTATTCTAATGACATATCCGAAATGTTCACAGATGGCTCTTGCTGTCAGAGATTATTTAAACTAATTCGAGGTCTAGCTGCATGCAATGAATCAAATGATTTCTGTGGCAGTCAGAGGTCAGGAATGTGCATGGTTTATAATTTCATCCTACTGTAGTACTATCTGCCCTCTCTATCTATATATAGTATACATATACTGTAGGCAACAAGTATAGATAGTCACGTCAAAGATAACCATAGTATAACCCTTTCCTGGCTTGCAATCAGTCTTCTGTGTCATTGGACTCTCATGGTAGGGACTTCTTGGGGGAAAAAAAGGGACGGCGATGGGTGCAAACACCACCCCAGCCTGCACCATTACCTTCCAGCTGTCAGCATGCCACAGAACTAGTTAGTCAGACTGCCAGATACAATTGTCTGTGACTATAGCTGGCCATAAAGTACTGTAATTGTCAACCGACAGCTCGGCAACATGTATAATCTACTTGCTTGAACGTCCATGTTTTCTCAAGGAGGAGTCGAAATAAGTCACTGTCGCTTCTTTGAAGGATCGGCCATGTTGAAAGCCAACGAGCCTGGTAATTCTTTCTTTCATCAAGCCATTGGGAGTTGGGACACCCCCATATACATTAGATAGTTGTCAACCGAAAGCTCGGCAACAAATCCTCATGTACCTGTATAATCTACTTGCATGAGGATCCATGTTTTCTCAAAGAGGAGTCGAAATAAGTCAATGTTGCTTCTCTGAAGGATCGGCCATGTTGAAAGCCAACGAGCCTGGTAATTCTTTCTTTCAACAAGCCATTGGGAGTTGGGACACCCCCATATACATTAGATAGTTGTCAACCGAAAGCTTGGCAACGAATCCTCATACACATGTATAATCTACTTGCTTGAGAATCCATATTTTCTCGAGGAGGTGTCAAAATAAGTCATTGTTGCTTCTCTCCAGTGAGTATGAAGGATAGGCCTTGTTCAAAGCCAACATGCCTGGCAATTCTTTCCTTCAACAAGCCATTGGAAGTCGGGACACCCCCATATACATTAGATAGTTGGTCACATAGCAGATTCGGCCACCATTTAATTAATGTGTATATCTTAACACCTTAAGGACCCTGCCATTTTTCACCTTAAAGGGGTATTCCCATCTCACAAATGTAGTTTGCATAGTTAGATATAGCCATACCAATGTTATTACTAATAGAATGTATTTATATAAAATGTACCGTTCAGAAGATTTGCCTATTTGTATATCCATTGTCCCACACACATCAGTCAGGCCGTTGCCCCTAGTTACGGCCACCTCAGCCATGTAGTAGGGGTGGCCAGCTTGCTCCTTTTCAAACCCGCTCTGAGGTAACTGCTGTATTGTGAACGCACATTGCATGAGCATGCGTAGACACATTTCACATCTGCGTTTTGGATGCTACCAGTCCAAAACGCAATGGTCAGGATCCGTCCAAAATGCAGGCTTTATAAACGGATCCTGCTCCATAGAGATGAATTGATCTTGGAACAGGAACCGTCTCTCTGCGTTTTGGAAGCGCAGACAAAAATGCTACAACCCT
The DNA here is from genome assembly GCA_900303285.1 of Rhinella marina. NCBI lineage: Eukaryota > Metazoa > Chordata > Amphibia > Anura > Bufonidae > Rhinella > Rhinella marina. Next base: position 53,849 of record ONZH01016114.1, on the reverse strand, counting down.
AAGATGTGTCTGCACATGTGAACGCACATTGCATGAGCAATACAGCAGTTACCTCAGAGCGGGTTTGAACAACAGCAAGCCGGCCACCTCTACTACACGGCTGCGGTGGTCGTAACTAGGGGCAACGGCCTGACTGATGTGTGTGGGACAATGTCTATACAAATAGGCAAATCTTCTAAACGGTACATTTTATATAAATACATTCTATTAGTAATAATATTGGTATGGCTATATCTAACTATACAAACTACATTTGTGAGATGGGAATACCCCTTTAAGGACCAAGGCCATTTTTAGCAAATCTGACATGTCTCACTTTATGCGGTGATAACTTTAGAACGCTTTTACTTATCCAGGCCATTCTGAGATTGTTTTCTCGTCACATATTGTACTTCATGACAGTGGTAAATTTGAGTCAAAATATTTCATTCTTATTTATAAAAAAATACCAAATTTACCAAAAATTTAGAAAAATTTGCAAATTTCCAAATGTCAATTTCTCTACTTTTAAAATACATAGTAATGCCTCCAAAAATAGTTATTACTTTACATTCCCCATGTGTCTACTTCAGGTTTGGATCACTTTGAAAATTACATTTTATTTTTTTTGGGACGTTAGAAGGCTTAGAAATTTAGAAGCAAATCTTGAAATTTTTCACAAAATTTCCAAAACCCACTTTTTAAGGACCAGTTCAGGTTTGAAGTCACTTTGTGAGGCTTCCATCATAGAAACCACCCAAAAATGACCCCATTTTAGAAACTACACCCCTCAAGGTATTCAAAACTGATTTTACAAACGTTATTAACCCTTTAGGTGTTCCACAAAAATTAAAGGAAAATGTAGCCAAAATTTCTGAATTTCACTTTTTTGGCAGATTTTCCATATGAATCATTTTATTCTGAAAATAAAGCAAGGGTTAACTGCCAAACAAAACTCAGCAAGTATTACCCTGATTCTGTAGTTTACAGAAATGCCCCATTTGTCATCGTAAACTGCTGTACAGGCACACGGCAGGGCACAGAAGGAAAGGAACGCCAGGGCAGATTTCACTGGAAAAAGTTTAAGTTGTCACATTTGATGCACCCCTAGAGTAGGAAACTCCAAAAAACTAACCCCATTTTGGAAACTACGGGATAAGGTGGCAGTTTTGTTAGTGCTATTTTATGGTACATACGATTTTTGGTAGCTCTATATTACACTTTTTGTGAGGCAAGGTAACAAAAACTAGCAGTTTTGGCATGGTTTTTATTTTTTGTTATTTACAACATTCATCTGACAGGTTAGATCGTGTGATATTTTTATAGAGCAGGTCGTTACGGACGCGGCAATATCTAATATGTATACTTTTTTAATTTATTTAAGTTTTACACAATATTTTTGAAGCACAAAAAAAATCACATTTTAGTGTCTCCATAGTCAGAGAGCTGTAATTTTTTTTATTTTTTGGGCGATTGTCTCAGGTAGGGGCTAATTTTTTGTGGGATGAGATGATAATTAGATTGGTACTATTTTTGGGGGCATATGCTTTTTTGATCGCTTGGTATTACATTTTTTTATGATGAAATGTGACAAAAAATGGCTTTTTTTAGACAGTTTTTATTTTTTATTTTTTACAGTGTTCACCTGAGGGGAGAGATCATGCTATATTTTTGTAGAGCAGGTTTTTACAGACGTGGCGATACCTAACATGTATACTTATTTTTATTTATTTAAGTTTTACACAATAATATCCTTTTTGAAACAAAAAAAATCACATTTTAGTGTCTCCATAGTCAGAGAGCTGTAGTTTTTTTTATTTTTTGGGCGATTGTCTCAGGTAGGGGCTAATTTTTTGCGGAATGAGATGACGATTAGATTCATACTATTTTTGGGGGCATACGCTTTTTTGATCACTTGGTATTACATTTTTTGTGATGAAATGTGACAAAAAATGGCTTTTTTTAGACAGTTTTTATTTTTTATTTTTTACAGTGTTCACCTGAGGGGAGAGATCATGCTATATTTTTGTAGAGCAGGTTTTTACGGATGTGGCGATACCTAACATGTATACTTATTTTTATTTATTTAAGTTTTACACAATAATATCCTTTTTGAAACAAAAAAAATCATGTTTTAGTGTCTCCATAGTCAGAGAGCTGTAGTTTTTTTATTTTTTGGGCTATTGTGTCAAGTAGGGGCTCATTTTTTGCGGGATGAGATGACGGTTAGATTGGTACTATTTTTGGGGGCATAGGCTTTTTTGATCGCTTGGTATTACATTTTTTGTGATGAAATGTGACAAAAAATGGCTTTTTTTAGACAGTTTTTATTTTTTATTTTTTACGGTGTTGACTGGGCGGGCTGGATCATGTGATATTTTAATAAAGCAGGTTTTTACGGACGTGGCGATACCTAATATGTATATTTTTTATTTTTTTTTCTATTTTTATGTGTTTCTTTATGGGGAAGGGGCTTTTTTTTATTGAAACTTTATTATTTTTTTTTATTTATTTTTTTGTTAAAACACTTTTATTTTTTTTAACATTTCACTTATGTCCCAGTAAGGGACTTTAACATTTCAGGGTCTGATCCCTGATTGAATGCAGCGCAATACATCTCTGTATTGTGCTGCATTCAACTGTCAGCGTCTCACACTGTGAGACGCTGACCATTGCCTAGGAGACCCAGCGCTGTGGCTGGGTCTCCTGGGCTTCCGTAGATGGGAGTCCCGATGCCTCTGGGCAAGGCATCCGGGCTACCATCTCAACCATCGGGCCCCCCCACTGCCTCACGGGGACCCGATGGCTTTAAAAAAGCAGCTGCAATTGCCTTGTATGCAGCGGTATAAAAGGGGTTAATCCGCCGGCATCGGTGTAATCACCGGTGCTGGCGGATACAGCAGAGGCCCGGCTGATACTGCAGATTGCGGCAGCGGGGCAGCAGCAGCACGTTAACCCTAGGACGAGAATGCTCGTCCTAGGGCGTTAAGTAACGCCATATTAGGACGAGCATTCTCGTCCTAGGTCGGGAACGTGTTAAAGTCAAGCACATTTTTGAACACGCCCCCCCTCACCCCCAACTTCCCCACAACTCCCTTCTCCCACTCCTACAGCTACAGCTACAGTTGGGTGACATGAATTTGTATTTTTACAACGTTCACTTGTGCATTATAAATGACATGAGGACGATCCAGGGAGTTATTCTGATGTCTGATTGGAGTCGGGAAGGAATTTTTTCCCCTAAAGTGAGGAAAATTGGCTTCTATCTCACAGGGGTTTTTTACCTTTCTTCTGGATCAACTTGCAGGAAACAGGCCGAACTGGATGGAACAGAGGGCTTTTTTTCGGCCTTATAAACTATGTTACTATGCTACATATTCACAGGACCTTCTGGTCAGATCAGCCCGGTACGATTACAGCGATAGAAATTTATCATTCTTATTATCTTAGTGCCATCCCTATGCCCCCTTAAAAATCAATATCAAAAACCTTTGAAAAATTACATTCTTTGTTTGCCCCCATCAGTGCCCCCATTAGTGTTGGCGAATCAAAGTAAAGCGAGTGCCCCACATTGACCACTTTGGTCCGAATTTCAGGTAAAATTTGATTCGTCCTGAAGACTGGTAACAAATACATTTTTCCTGAAATGGAGGTAAAAAAAAAAAAAAAAAAACTCCCCTCATCCAGTTTCTTGTGGAGAGCCGCTGTGGCCATCCTAATTGAAGAAAATATGCAAAATCTCTCTCAAGAGCTACCTTGTGACGTCATCATGCTGGCCGGGTACAGTGGTGTCATTACTGATGTCACACGACAGCGTGTTGAACGTGGGATCTGAGGGGTTCAACGACGGGGGGAGGGACAGTGTGATCGCCGTTCCCTGTCATTGCATCCACTACATACAATGGAATGCGATTTGTGACAAAGTAATTTGTCACAAATCAAATTTCTTTGGGAATTTCGTCGAAACAGCTGAATCGAATTTTTGCGAACTTCACTCATCTTTGATCACCATATTCCACCATAACTTTTTTTATCTTCTATGAAGGCTTGTTTTTTCCAGAGTGAGCTGTAGTTTTTATTGGTACCATTTTGGGGTACATATGAATTTTTGATTAACTAAAATACTATAGAAGGCTGTGGGAGTTATACTGTCTGCCTCTTGAGCTGTGCTGCTGGCACAGCTTAATAGGCAGTTTATTCGGACAGGCCTGGGAGCTGTCAAAAGGCCCTAGGCTGCCATAGGAATTGATCGGAGCCCTGCGATTTTGCCATGGGGGCTCTGATGAGAGGACAGAGGGTGCCACCTCATGTGGGTTTTCATGAGGAACAACATCATTTTATTGCAGTCTCTTAGCAAGTCTCTCTGCCTCTACCTGCCCTGAGCAGCCCTTCTCTTCTCCTCCTCCTCCCCTCTCTATAGACATGTATGTAATCTGATCCTTCAGTGAGCAGGCAGTCCATCTTCACTGAAGACAGATGTCAGCAGTGATTTGAGAGTTAGTGATGGGCGAGCATGAGAAAAGCCTGATGAGAGGAGAAGGAAGCTTGTTATAAAGTTCTTTATAATTGCTTGAACTATTCATTTATAAAAATTGAATGTTAATCTTTAAACAATTTCTAGAATGTTATAGGGCTTGCCAACGGCAAAGAACACCACGTCAGATGCAAGAAAATGAGCATGCGCCAAACATTTCATCCATCTAAACCAGCTTTTTGCTAGAAGTAACCCTAGGAAAGTGTCCTCTCTGGCCCCTGACCATCCATGAGGCCTCCAAGAAAAGTACAGTAGAGTGGTTTCCAGAAGAACCAAAGGAGCACAGTGCTCCCCTATTTACCCTGGCTTGGTAGCTGTCCTCAATGGTAAATGGAATGAAGCTTTATTGATAACTGGGGGTCAACCACAGCTTTCTGGAGCAAATTGTATGAGCTTTTTTAAGTGTCTGTTGCTCTGGAAATGTATGAATAAATTGATAATTGGACATTGTCGTTCCACTTATCCATAGGTTGTAGCACCATACAGACTGGACGGTGTCAGAATATGTAGAGATCAGCAAGAACTGTGATGCCACCATACACACATGCCAAAAGGAGAACTTCACAGCCATAGCAACTGGTGGAGGGTGATGACCCCACTTAAGGGGTGTATTGGCCATAGACCCTGCAGGGAAATTTCCCAGTGCGCTGATGCCCCAGGGGGCCACCCAAGTCCTCCTCACTGTCGCTGACCGGGTACATAATGAGCTCTCAACAGTAATTAACACTGTGAGAATCAGATATTCATGTACCCAGCCAGCGACCACACATATCCTCCTGAATTCAACTTCTGTGGCCCGCACCTCACCTCCTAAGCCCCCTGCTCCATAGACAACTGGAGGAGGAGGACAGAAGATGGCCGCTATTGATGGCCACCAAAGAGGGACAGCTTTTGGGGCAGTATATTGTGCTACACTGTGTTATTTAGTTCGGCTGGGATGGTATTTTGCACTATGGAATTTGTCTCTTGGTTAGGACTTTGACTCTTTTTCCATTTTCTCTATCTGGATTTGTGGTTCCAGATTGATCTTAAAGGGGTTGTCTTACTTTAGTAAGTGGCATTTATCAAGTTAATTCAAGCCACTTACTGTTATTATCCATATTGTTTCCTTTGCTGCTTGTTTCCATGGTTACAGACCACCCTGCAATCCATCAGTGGTGGTGGTGCTTGCACAATGTAGGAAAAAGAACTAGCCGATGTGCGCTCCTGTGGTCCCGGCCACCAGAGAGGCTGACGCTTTTTCCTATAGTGTGCAAGCACGACCACCACTGATAGATTGCAGGGTGGTCTGTAACCATGGAAACGAGCGGTGTATAATGTGATGGAAAAATGAATCCAGTCAGCAAAGGAAACAATATGGACAATAACAATACATTAGTAAGTGCCTTGTATTAACTTCCTCTACATGATAAATGCCACCTACTGAAGTGAGAGACAACGCCTTTAAGGTTCTGACACAAAGCTTCAACTGCCTGCAGTCCAGCTCCGCCATTACTGATCCATCTTGCTTTGAGTTAATGAGTTTTCTAAGGACCATGTCTTTGGGATCCAATTTCCATACTTGCTGGTGAAGAATAGGAGGATCTCTTAGACTCTGTTCCAGACTGCGGTGCCAGGGTAGGCCTGCCTAACTTTGAGTTTTAGGGCGTTGCAGTAGAATTTTTAACAACGTGAAAGAACCGTGCAGCTCATTTTTCAAGGCCAAATGCTTTTTAACAATCATCAAGAGTCAAACGTCCATGGTCTCCCACATGTCGCCCCTTTGTATCCATATCATCAGGGAAATAATAGCATTCAACGCACCAGCTAAATTTTTTAGAAATATACTTTATTTTATGCTTAAATCAGTCCCAGTGTGAGAGTTTTTCCACTTCAAAAGAGAAATGACCTGGAATTGATACATTAAAAAGGAATTATTGTCTGCAGACGTGGTCACATTTGCATAAGTGATGGCTAAATCCAGCAATTTTAACAGCTGGGATCGGAACTAACGGCAAAGTAAAATGCATTTCACATTTCTATGATTTTATACAATTTGCCGTCTATCCATAACATTCAGGACTGTCACCACATACCTTGATATGAATCCAAATAAATTTGTCGATGTGCGCTCGTCCCTTCAGTAAAATACTGTTTCTCCCATCCAGATTATTGGCTGCATTATGTAGAAATTCTTCTTTTTATTATATGCAAATGTACAGCTCGGTGCAATAAGGGCGTCACCATAGCACTGTAAACCACGCATGTGCTCCGTCGCTTCTGTAATCTGCACATGTGCGGTATGGCCCTGATGTTTGCAGGGCTGAAGCCATCTACACCGATTACCGATTATGAATTAACATTCATAATGTTGCTACAGTATGAAACTGTTATGTTCAAGTAATGTGCCTGGTTGTCCAGCAGATGGCAGTGTGTATCTGGCAGAGTGAGACAGATCCTTAGATAGAATGGAACTTACTATTCCATTCTCCCTCTTTTGGGCAGAAATGGGCCAGTCCTATTTCCTACCAAAGGGAGGGGTTAACCCCTTCGCGCCCAGCGCCGTACATGTGCGGCACTGGGGCGATGCGGGCACATGGCGCCCGCTCACGGGTGCGGCGGGCGTCATGGCCGGCAAGTCTCTGCTGTTTCTAACAGCAGAGACTTGCTGCTACTTACCGCCATCGGCGGCGTCTTCCTCGGAGATTAGATGCCGTGATCACGCGTGATCACGGCATCTAGTTGCGTCTCAACCCGGAAGCATTCGCTTCGGGTGGTGTACAGACACCCCGTGTGGCCAATCTGGGTGTCTGTACACCATATGAAAACTGTAATCCTCGCTGGTGAGGATTACAGTTTTCAAAGTGCAATTCTTATTCTGGCCACTAGATGGCAGGCCAGGATAAGAAATGAGCAATTCATGGATTTCTGAGTCTATAAAATCCATAATTGCTCATAAAGAAAAAAAAAAGCCACAATATATAAGCCCATATATGAGCTTTCCAATAGTAAAAAAAAAATTAAAAAAAAATGTTAAAAAATATATAAAAAATAAAAAAGATGTAAAAGTTCAAATCACCCCCCTTTCCGTAGAAGTAAAAAATAAATACCTAAATAACAATAAATATAGACATCATGGGTATCACCGTGACCGAAAACGCCCGTACTTTTAAAATATAAAAAAAAATTCCAATACGGCGAATTGTGTGGCGGAAAAAAGCGTCCAAATGGCGATTTGCTGTTTTTTGTCGCTTTTTTTTTCTAAAAAAAATTAAATAAAAAGTGATCAAAAAGTCATACACACCCCAGAATGGTATCAATAAAAACTTCAGATCGTCCCGCAAAAAATGAGCCCCCATACAGCTCTGTACACATAAATACCAAAAAGTTATAGGGGTCAAGATTTGACAAGGAAAAAAAAAAAAAAAAAAAAAAAAGGGCAACTTTCTAATTATTTTATCACTATGAAAACGCAGGAAAAACTATACATATTAGGTATTGCCGGATTCGTACTGACTTGTAGAATGAAAGTTTAATGCAAGTAACATCGAACGCTGTAAATAAGAAACCCGTAGAACTGTAGCGGAATAGTGTTTTCTTTGCAATTTCACCCGGTTTGGAATTTTTTTCCCGCTTCCCACTACACCGTATGCAATATTAAATGGTGGCGTTGGAAAGTACAACTTGTCCCGCAAAAAACAAGCCCTCATACAGCTATGTGAACAGAAAAATAAAAGAGTTATGGCTGTTTGAAGGCAGGGAGCGCAAAACGAAAATGCATAACCAAAAAAAGCTCCGGGCGCGAAAGGGGTAAAGTTCTAGTTTATTCCAGTGTCGTCTAGATAGGGGAGCTGAAAAGACGTACCATGATGTAGCAGCCAGGGGAGGCCCCCCTGCTGCAGCAGGAGTCTCTCCAGAGGGAAGCAGCTCATAGAGCACCCTGACTCCTTACAAATTTATAGACAGAGTACTATGAGGGGTCAACAGCCAAATACTCCAGATATACCAGAACAGTCCTAAAGCCCAGCTGCCAGACTAGAGCTGAGTTTAGCACAGCAAATAGAGAAAGTAGAGTACTCCAGTTTGCCTGCCAGTTTTGCCAAAGCCTGCTGGAATCAAGAGAAAGCCTGAATATTGTCTGGATACAAGTTTACTCAAGTAAAGCTGTCGAACGTTATAAGAGTCTGGGCTTGACTTATTCTCCACCATTACTCATAATGTCATCCTTATTGCTTCGGAGCCAATGCCTGGGGAGCGACGGTATCTAGGTAGGAGCACCGTGATACACACACAGACTATTAAATCCGCACCACACCACTCAGCATTCCTAAAACTTGGGACAGGATCTGCCCTGGTGGGCTGAGGGGTGGGGGTTCAGGGGGGTTGGGGTGTCACGACGCACATGTACGCAATTTACAGTCAAATACAGAGCCAAAACCACCAGTCCACCAGGAGTGCAAACAATTCATTGCTGATTCAGCCTTCCTATGCAGCAGGACGTGTTGTCTAAACAACAATCTGCTGCATGGATCGATTACTTGTCCCCAAACAGCGGAGGTCTTACTAAATCCTACCCAGTGATAATGAATTCGTCAATGAGGAGTGAAAGCTACTTCCATCAGGGACCGGAGTAGTGTTCACTCCAAGTGCCCCCGACTGCCGGAGGGGTGCCTAATTTATGAGCAGGCCTCGTCATAAATTATCCTCCGGCAGTGTGGTCATAAAAAGCCTTATAGTGACCCTTAGGCCCCTTTCACATGGGCGATGTTTCCGCGCGGGTGCAATGCGTGATGCGAACGCATTGCACCCGCACTGAATCCTGACCCATTCATTTCAATGGGGCTTTTCACATGAGCGATGTTTTTCACACAGCAGTTCGCCGTTGCGTGAAAATCGCAGCATGTTCTATATTCTGCGTTTTTCACGCAGCCCTGGCCCCATTGAAGTGAATGGGGCTGCGTGAATAACGCATTGCATCCGCACACAAGTGATTCACTGATGGTTGCTAAGAGATGTTGTTTGTAAACATTCAGTTTTTTTTCACGCACGTGAAAAACGCATTGAAACGCTTCGCACCCGCGCGGAAAAAACTGAACGAACGTACGCAATCGCAGTCAAAACTGACTGCGATTGCGTGTGGATTGGTGCGGATGCGTGCGGATTTTCCTGAACGCATCCGGACCAAATCCGGACACGCTCGTGTGAAAGGGGCCTTATAATTTTTTTGTGCCGTAAAAACACCAGGGGTCATTTATCAAGGGACTTGCAACCATTTTAGTCATAAAAATAGAAGCAGGACCCCTTTTGTGTTGAACAGTTTACAACAGTTGCGTGGGATGGGGGCGGATCGGGGAGGGGTGTCAGTGGTCGTACTGGCACTCCAGCCCCAGCAAATTTACTAACATGGACGCTAGGCACACGACCACCTTAGATCAGTCTAACTTATAATGAGGGGCACTACTAGACAAGGACAAGCAACAACATTTAGGTGTGCCGATATTTTTGTACGCCAAAAACAGGTGTTTTTTTCAGGAAAAATACCAGCTCCAGATGTTGTTTCTTCAGAAATATAAAATGCAGGAAACACATGGGGGAGGGGTGAGGAAGACTCCAAAGGAGCTCTGAAAAATAAAAGGTGGAATCTTCATGGTTACTACGAGCAACTAAATTAGTTTAATTTTTTTTTTTTTTAAGTTTGAATGTTTTTTTCGTGTCTGTGACATTTTGTTTGCTGAAAGAAATTCAGTTTTTCTCTGTAGGAAAAAAATCCCTGCAATTAAGGGCTCATGCACACGGCTGTTTGATGTTTTGAGGTCCACAAATTGTGGATGCGCAAAAAAGACGTGGAAAAAAATGCATTAGCGCGTTAACACAAAAATGACCTTATAAAAAGCTCAGAGAAACTCATTTTCCATATGTACAAAAACTCCCCACACTTTTCTATGGCAAAGCAAATTTATATCTGTAGGAGACCTTGTGGCACATTTATCAATCTCACCTGTTTTTACAGAAGATGTAAAATTAGACTGGCGCATTTCATTGGCTGTCTCTTTGTTTTGCCGAGTATTTATTAGTCGCACAGCGGTTTATAAATTAGAGCCAGAGATGCTCAACCTGCGGCCCTCCATCTGTTGCAAAATTACAACTCCCAGCATGCTCGGACAGCCTACAATTACTGTATTTTTCGCCCTATAAGACGCACCTAGGTTTTAGAGGAGTGCAATAAGAAAAAAAATATTTTCATTAGACCTCAGGTCAGACCACCAATCAGACCCCAATGTTAATAAGACCCCAATAAGACCTCAGATCAGACTCCCGTATGCTTCATATCAGCCCCCATTACCTCTCATGAGACCCCATTGCCTTTCATGAGCCCCCGGCCGCCATAAATTAGCCCCCAGCCGCCATAAATATGCCCCCAGTGCCATAAATATGCCCCCAGCCACATTACATGAGCCCCCCTTTGCCTCCTGTTTTATAAAATAAATAAAACACTTACCTCTCCTGCTCCTGGACGCCGCTGCTCGCTCTGCCTTCCTGCTGTCGCCGGCTCTGCTGTGAACTGGCGCGCACAGCGTGAGGACACAGAGCGCCCTCACACTGTGCGCAGCAGTGCACAGCCGACAGCCAAGCAGAGGACCAGGAAGCGGTGAGTACAGAGTCTTCACTGCTTCCTGGTCCTCCGGTGCTAATGAGCACTCATTAACATTCGCTCCATAAGACGCAGGGGTATTTTTCCCCCACTTTTGGGGGGAAAAATGCGTCTTATGGGGCGAAAAATGCGGTATCAGCCTACAGCATCCCTGAATTAGGCTTCATTCACACGTCCGTATTTTGTATCCTCATCCTTTCCGCATCCGTTTCCGTAATTTCGGACAATTATGCGGATAGGATGCTGATCCATTCATTTCAATGGGTCCTGAAAAAATGCGGACAGTACACCGTGTGCTGTCCGCATCCGTGTGTCCGTTCCGACTGTCCGCATAAAGAAACCCTCCTGTCCTACTTCTATCCCGATTTTGCGGTCCGTAGCTCAATACAAGTCTATGGAACCTCCAAAAATGCGGAAGACATGCAGAAAGGCATCCGAATGTCATCCACATTTGCGGATTCCGTTCCAGGAGGATAGAAAAAAGAAAAAAAATATATATATTTGATTCCTCCTTCCGTTTTTTTTTGCGGATCCGCAAAAAACGGATGACATACGGATACATCCTTTCCGTTTTTTGTGGAAAACTGGAACGGATATGCTTGAAAAACTGAGTTTTTTGCTTAACAACGGATCTGCAAAAAACTGACCGTTTTCCAGGATATGCACAAATACGGAAGTGTGAATGAAGCCTTAGGCTGTTAGTCTGACCTCTAGTGGTTGTTTTTTAGTACAACAGGTTCATATTCACTTAGATTGGTCTAATTACTTTGTGCATGAAAAAGATCACAACAGAGAAAAGTCACGTCTCCGGGAAAGTTCGACTTTTCAAACTACAAAAGTCACAATTCACCTATGAAAACAGACGAACAAAATTACACTGTGAATGGAACTGATTTTCAGTCTCAGAATTTTCGGCCACAAAATCTGCCGGGTGTGTAGGCGCTCTTATCGAACTGTTATTTAAGCATTTAGGAAGGTCTCATTCACACTTCAGTGTTCGGTCAGTGATTTCCATCAGTGCTTTGTGAGCCAAAACCAGAAGTTAAGCCTACAAAGATACAAGGTACAAGGGAAAGATCTGCACCTGTTCTATGGTTAGAGCCGCACCTAGTTTTGGCTCGAAATCACTGACCGAACACTGAAGTGTGAACTTGGGCTTAGTTAATTTTGGCCCCCACACACCATCCTGTCCTGTAATTAGTGCTCATGAACAGGCAGGATTCAGGTCACCTGAGTGTGTGATCTGTGGAGGAGCTCACTCTACAACTCTCGCTCCGGGTTGAGTTATATCGCCTGCTTTCTGTGTTCATCCAGATTTGATGAAAAGATTTTCAGGAGATTTCTGCTGATTTCAGATGGCGGCAGTGGAGGATCTGGTGGAAGGAAGTGACCTGGGCGGTGACTCTCTGGTGAGTGGTGCGCAGCAGGAGGTTTGTGTGGTTAACATTTACTCCTTTTCAAAAATTTTGGGACTTTTTTGGTTGTTCTACAAATTTCTTTTACCGCAGTGGGGCACATTTACTATAAAGTCTAAATTTGTTTTCAGGAGTAAATAAGTTCTTTCAGACGGTCTTATTTTTTTTTAAGTGTCATTTACCAAACTGATTTTGCGCCTGTTTAGGAGGCATATGCGCCTTGCTCATCTAATTTTAATTTTGATACTAATTTTGGAGTTGTCTTTGTTTTGCACCTTATTTTTGATGTATTTATGTAGGTGCACCTTTTTTATGCCTGAATTAGGGTGAATTCACATCACCATTTAGCTTTCTGTTCTCCTGATCCATCAGAAGAAGGCCTCATGCACACGAACGGCGGGTCTGCAATAAACGGGCACCGGCCGTGTGCAGCCCGCATCACAGATCGCGGACCCATTCACTTCAATCGGTCCGTGATCTGGGAGATGCGGAGTGGAGGCATGGATCACACTACGATATGCTTCCGTGGTGTTTCTGGCCGCGCCTCCGCACCGCAAAAAAGTAGCTCAAGCACTACTTTTTTGTGGTGTGGACCCTCGGATACGGATCACGGACCCCATTCAAGTGAATTCCGCAATCCGCATGCGGTGGCCCCACGGTCAGTGCCAGTGCATTGCGGACCGCAGTTTGTGGCCCGCAGCACGGGCATGGCCCGTTTGTGTGCCTGAGGCAGAAGAGAGAGAAAAAAAGGATCCTGTTTAGAGATGAACGAACGTGCTCGTAACGAGCACTGTAGTGCTCGGCTCCCCTGCACTCGCATGGGCGCATCCATCTGGATCCGTCGGGTGAGGAGGACGGATCCGGATGCCTGCGCCCATGCGAGCGCAGGGGAGCCGAGCGCTACAGTGCTCGTTACGAGCACGTTCGCTCATCTCTAATTCTGTTGCATCAGTTGTCATCCGTTTGAGCCACTTCCTTCTGAGATGCGTTTTTTTTAGACAGAAAAAAAGTCCTGCATCCGTTTTTTTTTTTTTTTTACAGGATTCAGTTTGTTTTTTTTCCCCTCCCTCTCTTCTTCTGACGGAACAGAAGAACGGAAAGCTAAACAGTGATGTGAACGCACCCTTAGGCTCCATTCACACGTCCTGTTTTTCTTTCCTGATTCGATCCTGATTTTTTCAGGACCCATTGAAATGAATGGATCAGGATCAGGAAAGAAAAACAGGACGTGTGAATGGAGTCTAAGGGTGCGTTCACATCACTGTTTAGCTTTCCGTTCTTCTGTTCCGTGTGAATGGGGCCTTAATCTATTTTGAAGGGGTGTTGCTGGATCTTGTACTTCAATGCTGGATCCCCATTGACTGTAATGAGGGCCAGGTTTCAGCAGGACAAAAAACCACTGCAGGCAACAGTTTTTTTGTCCGGCCAACAGCTGCTGGATCTGCTTACTGATCTGATGGATATTCAGTCAAAAAAACTCCTGCAACAAACCTGCTGCATTTAATCCTATTATAAAGAGGTCAGCGGCAGCCTGTCGTACAGTACCTGCAGAAAAAAAAATCATGCTCCCCTGCCGTTCCGAATCCTTTCTGTGGTCTTTTTGTCCTCATCCTGTAAACTTCAGAATGGATTGGATCATGTACTACACCTGGGGACAAGTCCCTGCAGAGGCCAGTCTTTGGGGGTCAATTATCACAGACTAGCTTTTTACGGTTATTGATGGCCCCCGCACTGCCGAAAGATGTGCCTAATTTATGACGAAGAGCAGGTGTCCCCCGGCAGTCAGTGTGCCTGGAGTGAAAACTACTCCAGTTGGCTGAGACTGATGGTCCTGGCCAGTGGCGTACGTAGAGAAGTAAGGGTCCCATAGCAAGGATCACACCAGGCCCCCCACACAGGACAGAAGGGTTTCTGCCTAAACCCCTAAGTTGGTAAGTTATATTCCTGTTTCCACTGCCTCATTTGCTAAAAGTTGTTCCTTTCTGCCTAATTCAGATATCCGTGGAGCATGGTCCGTGAAAACCCGGACCATGCTCCTTCTGAGGGCAGGAGCGCACAGTGTCATTGGTTGCTATGACGCTGTGCGCTTCGTGAGGCTGACGATGTACAGTGATACACTCGTATCTAGTGTATCACTATACAGCATCGGCTTCACGAAGAGCACAGCGTCATAGCAACCAATGACGCTGTGCGCTCCTGCCCTCAGAAGGAGCATGGTCCGGGTTTTCAGTGACCATGCTCCACAGATGTCTGAATTAGGCCTTAGAGGAAAGAGTCCTGACCAAGTTTTCACCTCCAGTAGAAGAGGAGATGATCCCAACTAAGACTGGGCCCCCTCTTGCCCTGGGCCCCATTGCAGTCACATGGTCTGCCGCTATGGTAGTTACGCCCCTCGTCCTGGCCCGTTTTATTGCGGATCAGATGCAGACCTATTCATTTCTATGGGCCCGTTTCTTCTGCTCTACGGCTCTGCAAAACAAAAGAAGCATGTCCTGTACTTGCCAGTGAAAATCAGGACGTGGCCCCATTGAAGTCTATGGGTCTGCAAAAATGCGGAATGCAATTTCCCGTCCCCCCCCCCCACCCCCCCCGGACACGCTGAACTGTCTGCAAAAAAAAAACAGGATACGCGTGTTTGGGACAGCATACGGCCATCGAAATGAGCCCTTACCTTGTTTTGGCAAAATTGTAGCAAAAGTCTGACTTTATTGTATGAATACGTCCTGTGGCCAAATTTGCCTTTTTTTTTTTTTCAAAATTTTTAAAAATATACCTATAGTCGCTGGGGGTAATTTATTATTCTTGTCTGTTGAGTAGAGTGCAGGTAGACCGGAGCAGTAGCCTGTCACTATTTAGCCGTTAAGCCTCATTCATACGTCAGTGTTTCACGGACGTGTTCTCCACGGACAGCGCACGTCCCCATTCATTTTAATGTGTGTGTTCAGACATAAGTTTTTCATCACGGTCCGTGGTTCCGTTTTTTTTTAGCACGGATGCATGTCCTATCTTAATCCATGTTCCGGATCCCTCACGCCCATTATAGTCTATGCGTCCGTGAAAACCACGGATGCGACACGAATGCCATCTGTGTTGCGTCCGTGTTTCAAGGAACATTAAGAAGAGATGCTTTGAAAATTATTTTTCAGTGTCCGTGAAACACAGATGCAACAAGGATGGCAAAACACGGACCCACAGATCCTTCACGGATGCCTCACTGACCACCTGCTCATGGATTTGAACGACGTGTGAATGAGGCTTTATAAGGAGTTGCACAGCAGGTGATGAATTATATTCATCAGGGTGCAGGTGGATCGTGTACAGTGAGACTACTCGGCGGTTGGCTTACGAATCGGTGAAAAAGTGCCGCGAAAAGTCACATATGAAGCATTTTCATGGGCTTCCGATCTGTGCCTCCATTCCGCACCGCATCGCATCTCCCAGATTGCAGACCCATTCAAGTAAACGTGTCAGCGATCCCTGAAGCAGGGTGCACACCGCCAGCGCCCGGTGTTTTACAGGCTGGGCAACGGCCGTGTGAATGATCCCTAAGGGGGAAAAAACCCCATTACTAAAAACCTCTTTGGGATGAGCGAACCCAAACTGTAAAGTTTGGTTCGTGCCGAACCCGGACTTTTTCACTGAAGTTCGGGTGATTTTTTTTAAAATTATTTTCCATTATAGCACGGTTCTATCGGAAAATAATAGCATTCTTAAGACAGAATGCAAAAGAATATGGCTATTTAGGGGTTAAAAAGTAAAGAAAAAACTGCAGCAGTCTCTTCTATCTTCACTGAACAGGATCTGCCAAAGGACCTGCGATGTGCACGATGACATCACCGCATTCTCCCACTTGGTGAACACGGTGGTGTTATCGTGCACATCGCAGGTCCTTTGGCAGATCCTGTTCAGTGGAGATAGGAGAGACTGCTGCAGTTTTTTAAATGGAAAATTAATAAAATGAAGTTGGGTCCCCATTGACTTCAATGAGGTTCTGGGTCAAGTTCGGGTCCTAAACTTTGACCTGAAGTTTGGCCGAACCGGAACTTCCACGGGTTCGCTCATCCCTACTCATAGACGTCCATACAACACCTGGAAACCCCAGCAAGAAAAATGCATAAAAAACCCCAATAACCCTCAAATGTGCCAGAAAAAAACCTACTGTATGTGTGAGAGCCGCCATATGTCTGTTTATCCGTTAGGGCTTCTGGATATGTTTGACTCTGTTCACACATCCATTAATTTCTTTTTAATTTTCTGGTCCACCCAAAGGGCAAGAAAAACAAAAGTAATGGGTGACTGACACTGATGGCGCCCAATGGACCCCACTGACTTATAATGGGTCGGTGGTTTTCTTGGGTTTCTTCACACTTTTTTTTTTTTCCATCTACAGTATATTTCTCAGTATGGTACATAAAGTGGTACAATCTGTATCTGTCCTGGGGAAACAAAAAACAGTACTCCAGCTGTGATAAATCTATCACTCCCAGCAGGCACAGTTGCCTGGCTGTTCTCAGAACTTCCATAGAAGAGAAAGGAGATTGCAGGGGGTTGTAGTTTCACCACAGCTGGAGTGCCGCAGGTTGCTGACCCCTGGGCAATGTGAACAGAGATGTGTAAAAAAATAAGGCTCTTGAAAGGTGGTGAGAAAAAAAAATGAAAATATGTAAATGTAGCCTGGTCGTGAAGGGGTTAACACAAGTATCCCGCCCTTACCCTGCTCACACTCTTCCTGGTTTCCTATTGGAGTAGACAGACTCCGCCTCGTCCATATTAACCAATCACAGAGCCTGTATGAAGGAGTGTGCCACTCTATGGTTGGGTGAGGGTTGCTGAGGCAGAATCTGTATACTGGAGCAAAAAGGAGACCCAAATCAGAGAGGACAGGTGCTGCTGGGGGATTAACCCTTTAACTACTCCAGACCACCCGGAATATTAACCATAACCCTTTTGGTACCCCAGATACTGGTTTCTTAATTGTACTGCCATAAATTGGCACCAGAGGATCCTGGCTCTTAAACCCCTGCCAATGTGTATACTGCTAATGTATTCTGTCCGCGCCTACCCAGCTCTCAAATGGGTCAAATTTACGACAGCTGTCACTGTTGTCCATGGCAACCAATCACAGCAAAGGTTTCATTTCTCAAGGCAAGATTACGACATGAAAGCTGCGCTGGGATTGGTTGCTATGGGCAACAGTGCCTGTTTTCAGAAATTTGCCCCATGTATGTACTATTGCCACCTTTTCCAACAAAAAATACCGGCTTAGTTAAGGCACATCCCAAAGGGGGTGTGGTTGCGGGGGCATGGCTTAACACTCAGTGTTAAGTTGCTGTCATACTGTGGCTCCCAATAATATTAATGCCCCTATTAGTGCCACCCCAGGAAAAATAATGTCCCCATTAGTGCCCCCCAGGAAGAATAGTGCCCCCTTCTCTGCTTCTACAAAAAACACTCATCTACTCCATTTGCTCGCTCTGTGGTGAACATTCACTGCTGACTGGAGGACAGGACCTGCGCTCCAGCCGGATGACTTCTCGCAAGACCTGTCCTGAGCTTCCAGTCAGCAGCACAAGCAAATATGAGTGCTTTTTATTTTTATTAATACAAGTGGGAGGTAAAGGCTGAACTAATGAGTGCTTCACAATGGAAGCACTCATTAGTAACAGCACAAAAATTACCGGCACTGGGTGACAACCCTGCATGTATGGGATGGAAGCGTAGCACCATGGTCACATGATTGATCATGTGATTCTTGGGATGCCTGCAGCTCCCCCAGGACAGCCCTAGCTCTTTTCACGCTGCACCTCCACTATGTATTTACTTGTCAACATTTAATAGTTGGCTCTCTAGAGAACAGATAGTGCGGCACGCTGCCAAAAGTCTTCAGGGCACACCCCATTTTGATGACCACACCCCTTTCATATATAGCCACTCCCCCTTTAAAGAGACCTGATACCCCTTCGGAGCTTGTATGGGCACCAGAGCGGCAACATTGTGGCAGATACAGTTAGACCATATGGTGGGCTGCTTTCTCGGAGATAGCAGCCCTCCATGACCTGCACAGGGGATTTGCCCTCTCATTGTGGAGTCCGGGAGGGCTCCCCTTTTTTCCGGGAGCCTACCTGATGTTCGAGAATAGTTGGCAAGTATGCACAGAGCCTTCCTAGCATTGTCCATGATGCTAGGGAGGTTCGTCGCCGTCATCACCTGCCATTGGCTGCTCCCCCTCCCCTGCTGACTCCTCATGTATTCATCTGCGCACGGGGAGAAGCAGTAGCGGCGGTGTGGGGACTAGGAGCCGCGTGAGGGGCCCGGCATATGGGGGGAGCATTTGTTAGTCTCGAATAACCCCTTTAACGTACAGACTCCATTAAAACTGCGTTTCAAAGCTCTCATTGCTGAGAGGTGTGCTTTCTATTATTATTTTTTTTTTCAATAAAAAATTTTCCATAGCTATTAAGACTTAAGATTTACTCTTAGGCCTCCTTCACATTTCCGATTTTCACTGACATGTGCCGACCGCATTTTCTGCGGACAGCACACGCACCCATTGATTTCAATGTATCCACATTTCAGCATTTTTCTACTGTGCATGGGTCAGTAAAAACAATCGCGGGGGCATGCACTATTTTGATCCGTGATGCAGACCAAGCACGCCCATTGAAGTCTATGGGTCAGTGAAAATCACTGACACACATCCGTGTTGTCCGTTTTGCGTCCGTTTTTCACTGATGACTAATAGGAAATTCTTTGGAAATCAGTTTACAGCTGAGCAACGACACACGGATGGTAAAAACGAACACACAGACCAACCACGGATCCTTCACGGACAGCTTCACGGATGAAACATACATTTTTTTTTTTACGGACGTGACACTGACACGGAAATGTGAACGAGACCTTAGGCCCCTTTCGAGTTTTCCGTGCGGGTGCAATGTGCGATGTGAACGCATAGCATCCGCACTGAATCCTGACCCTTTAATTTCAATGGGTCTGTGTACATGAGCGTTTTTTTTTTTCATGCATCAGTTCTGCGTTGCGTGAAAATCACAGCATGTTTTATATTCTATGTTTTTCACGCAGCCCTGACCCAATAGAAGTGAATGGGGCTTCAGTGAAAAACGGAAGCAAGTGCGGATGCAATGTGGTTTTCACTGATGGTTACTAAGAGATGTTGTTTGTAAACCTTTAGCTTTTTATCACGTGCATGAAAAACGCATCAAAACGCATTGCACCCGCGCGGAAAAAACTGAACGCAATTGCAGACAAAACTGACTGAACTTGCTTGCAAAATGGTGCGAGTTTTCCTGAACGCACCCATCCTGACCTAATCCGTATAGTTCGTGTGAAAGAGGCTTAGGCAGTTTAATTTGGAGATATTGGAGATGAGTAGAGATGAGCGAATCATTCAAAATTGTATTCGCCGAACATTCGTCGAACTTTTCATAATATTTGTATATTGTATGGATCTATTCGCCGAATCTGCGTGCAAAATATGTTATTATGTGGCGTTTTGCAAACATTCGCGCACTAATAACGAACATTCAATTTTAAAGGGTACGCAACTTTGAACAGCTAGGCATGAGCGTACAAATTGCGTACGAAAATGACGGGCTTTGCTGGAGAGGAATGGTGGAGCAGGAGGAACGCTCTGAGTCTGACCCCTGGCTACATATGGATACTGTATCAGCAGATGACAGCAGATCATCCGGCTGAGACTGAGATGAGCGTGCCATCCACTCCACTACCTCATCCACTTTCTCCTCCACTACAATTTTGCGCCTTGGTGGGTTAGCCTGGTGGAACACCGGCCAAGTATTGCGAATTCTACAATTAGAAGCTCCGGCTACAGATCCTTTGACACTGCTGCCCTGTGCCACCTTCTCCTTCTTTTTAGAGCTCGAGGTCTGGCTGGAACTGGACCCCTTTTGCTTATCCATGCCAGACATTTTCACTTGACTCTGTGGCCCTGCATCTGGTCTTTGTCTCTCCCTATCTCTCCCTGTCTCTCTCCCTGCCTGATAAATTACTAGCCCTGATGTGTAATATGGATTCTCTGAACAATTACATCCCAATTTCAACAACACAGGTCTCAGTCTCTCAGAACTTCACACACAGTGCTTCTACTCATCTCAGCAGTCGCAGCAGAAGTGATGCGTCACTGGCTTACCAAGCCTGAGCCAATCAGAGCAAGCCCTGCCCACTAGGTCAGGTGACCGCTTTCTTCACGGGCTTTTGCATATGAATAACGAACTAACAGTAAAAGTTTGCAAATTAATTGAATTCGTACACAACAGCGTATAGAGTACCTTATATGTAGCATTAGCGTACAATTTATCGGACAAGTACATAGCGAATGCATAGAAAGTCTTAGGAACATTTTCAGATCTTAACGGAGCGCATCTCCAAATATTCGGATTTGCTTCATAGCTGAAAATTTCCAAGATTCGATACAAATCAACTTGTAGTTGCATCTCAGTCCCATTTAAGTGAATGGGCTTTAGCTGCAATACCAAGCACAACCACTATGCAATATATGGCGCTGTGCTTGGATATTATGAAAAGGCTGCAACGCTTGTCCGGGTGCTGCAGCCCCTTCAAACAGCTGGTCGGCGGAT
Source organism: Rhinella marina (assembly GCA_900303285.1). Lineage (NCBI taxonomy): Eukaryota > Metazoa > Chordata > Amphibia > Anura > Bufonidae > Rhinella > Rhinella marina. The sequence goes on along the minus strand of ONZH01016114.1, from coordinate 32,672 downwards.
ATGGGTCACACCCACTGCTCTTCAGTGACCACTTACAATGACTTTCTTAGATGGTTCCTATTCGGTCACACATGCTACATCTGATAATCGGTTTCTGTTGTCATTTTTAGCCAGAAGATGAAAGAGACAGAACACTGCTGGATATCACGGCCAGACAGCAGGTCCTGCTGGAGAACATCGTCATCTGTGACCACATGCTGGTTCAGTTGCACAGGCTGCGCCAGTCTCTTGCGGTTAGTATGTGATGTGTGCTGCTCAGAAGAAAGCGTTCATTACCTTTTTTTTTTTTTTTTTTTTCTTCTTCTTTTTGGAAGTGTAGAAATCTATGGGCCCGGAGTGAACCTCTGATTTCATAAGGAGGCAGCAGAGTTTTGTTTTTGTTTTTTTTCCCCTATAGCAAATTTATACAGACTCTAGAAAAGAAAATATTAATACTCTATTGCAGAAGTATTCCCCATAACAATGCTTCTATTGAAGAATACAGTGCTGCATGTAGGCACCATATGATGTCACATGGAGTCACTATAGGTCCACGGTCCCTTAGGACTCTGTGTTTTCCCATACAGAAAGAGCAACCATTATGATATAGAGTCTCCATACAGTCGGTGACGGACCCTTCTATCTTATAAAATACTGTGTGTATTTCATGGGCACCTGGAACAGGGGAGTGGATTTTTGTAATATATTGGGCATTAATGAGGAGAGCTTAAAGGGGTTATCTCATGAATAATGTAAAAAATGAAAATCCGACATCCTATAGTACATGACAATCTCTTTCTAACAAAGCTAGAACCAGCCCTGTACCTCACATGGATCCACCGATCTCCCCATTCATTGCTCTGCTAGATTTATATCAAGCTGACAGCTCAAGGGGAGTGTCTTTTCTGCTGCAGCTATGGGGGCGTGTCTCTGCTCTCCTATCGCTGCTCAGGGGGCGTGTCTCTGCTCTCCCTATCGCTGCTCAGGGGGCGTGTCTCTGCTCTCCCTATCGCTGCTCAGGGGGCGTGTCTCTGCTCTCCCTATCGCTGCTCAGGGGGCGTGTCTCTGCTCTCCCTATCGCTGCTCAGGGGGCGTGTCTCTGCTCTCCCTATCGCTGCTCAGGGGGCAGTTGAACAATGAAACTGAGCATGTGTGGCCTTTTCAGTGAGCAGGTCAAAGAATATATTTTATTGAATAACTCAGTGCCTATGATAAAATTTTTATTACATGCAATTACAGAAGTATTCAGATCCAGGAGCTGGTTTGAAAACTGTAGAATATTTTTCGTGGGACAACCCCTTTAAAGGGGTGACGTTGATATCGGTTACTGTAGGTGCAGGTCCCACCTCTAGGACCCACTCCTACTGTATCTTCTGAACGGGGACCCTTAAGTTCAGCTGTGCATCCCTCTGTTTGCAACCATGGGAGTTCTGAAAATGGCCAAGACACTGGGACTTCTGAAAATAGCTGAGCGAGCTTCCTCGGCTATTTTCACAAGCCCCCTGGCAGTGAATGGAGAACAAGCTGCGCGATGTGCTCTAGTTCACCTCGAGGGTCCTGTTGTGGAGACTTCTGGGACCACTCCTGACATTGATGGCATGTCCTAACAATATGCTATCAATGTCCCAGGTGGGAATACTCCCAATAACACTTATCCATGACCGCTGTGGAAAGTATGGGGGACTGCAAGTGCTTCATGAGAATGGTGGTGTGCGCATGTGTAACCACCACTCCATTCACTTCTATGGGACGACCACAAGTTCTGTACTCGGCGCTACTATAGAAGTGAATGGAGTGGTGGTGGTGACTGTGCACCAGCACTGCATCCACATGGGGCGCTCTCTGGCCCTTGCAGACTCCCAGTTTCTCATGATCTCTGGAGGTCTGACTTAGGCCCCATTCACACGACCGTATGTATTCCGTGATCCGTATAAAAACGGAATGGAAGACATACGGAAAGTCTTCAGAAGTGTTCCCCAATTTTACGGACCCATTGACTTTAAAAGGGCTACAGACGTGATTTTTGCAGCCAAGTATAGGACATGTTTTATTTTTTTTTGCGGGGGAACTTCTGTGAGATGCGGAATGTACACGGTGTGCATTCCGCATTTTTTTCTCCTATGGAAAAATGAATGGGTCCGTATGGTTCCGCATGTGAATCGGGCCTTACACTTGTGTATAGGGGATAATGGGATAGTGGTTAATAGGGGAATAATATATATAATAGTAGTTAGTGGGCGGGTGATGACCTTGCCCTTGAATTCAGAATAAAGCCTGCTGGAAAAATTTGACTGGTAATTTTTTTTTCATTTTTGGCTCATAATAGTCACGTATTAATGTACTTTATACACAGGACAAGGGAAACGTCGAGGCTGCAAATCTTTTCGACCAGGCAAAATCAGACGACCTCCCTGATCTGCACAGTGACTTCCAGCATGAACCCTGATGTCACACCCCCGAGGTTCTACCAGGAGTAACCCGGATGTATTCTCTGTCATTGACGGACTCCTTATGCTTCTGTATTTGTTTGTTATACTAAGGATATTTTATATTAATATTTCTAATAAATGTATTGGAATAATGGCCTTCTCTGCGGTTTTATCTGCAGGTGATATTACATCTGTATTGGTTGTATCGGGCACTAAAGAAGTGACTCTCATAGGGCTGGGACTGGTTTAGAAAACCCATTTTCATGTACCTCTAAGGCTGCTCATGGGTGTGTGTATCCTTGCGGAAATTCCACATAAACTTCCAAGTGGATTTTTGTGCGTTCAAGATAAATCAAGTTCCCCATGTGATTTTTTAAAAACATTTCCAGGTTTTGGGTTTTTTACAAGCCCACGCCCCTTTAAAGATCCTTCTAGATCTGAGATGCCTCATTCAGCCTGTAATAGTCGATGTGGACCACAAAGAGCATCTCTCACTCTTGAGCACCCCCGCATATCCATCCATTACATGGACAGCCCATTGATCTCACTGGTTCATGGCACAGGACGAATATGCTCGCCCTGAGCAGGCAGTTATTCTCGCCCTGAGCAGGCAGTTATTCTCGCCCTGAGCAGGCAGTTACCCCATTAGGTTGAGTGTACTTGCTCTGATGATTGCACCGGCACAGCAAGTGTATCTGTCTGATCAGAAGCGGGGCAACGGATGTAAAACGGAGCACAGCCAGAGCTGTAATGGTGGAAGGCAGAAGATTTGCTGATCATTACCATTGGTACCAGTGGTCAATAGCAATTGCAGCATCTAAGATATCTGAAAGAGGAATAGCGCTTCCTCTGTTGGCACATCCACTCCCACAATGTGATCACAGGGCATCAAAGGTTAACAAGAGAGAGAAGGGCCTAATTAAGATGCTTCAATGCAGGTAATGTGATCTCCACTTCTTGGCTGAGGTGTTGTGGTTCATTTCACTTTATAATAATACCACTCACAGGTGATGGTGGAATATCTAGAAGGGAAGACATTCCAGGAGGTGACTTGTGGCAGCTTTGGCATCCTATTACAGGACCACACTGAAATTTAGGGAGCTGTCACAAATGTCTGTAAAAGCAACTGCATGGCCAGAGGCTGAATGTAATACACCTGTGCTAATGGCAGACTGCACAGCTAGAGGCTGGATGGTATACATCTGTTTAAATGGCAGACTGTATGGCCAGGGGCTGGAAGTTATACACCTGTGTTAACGGCAGATGGCATGGCTAGGGACTGGATATTATAAACCTGTAGTAATGGCAGACTGCATGGCTAGTGTTGGATGTTATACACCAGTAGTAATGGTAGACTGCATGGCTAGGGGCTGGATGTTATATACCTGTGGTAATGGTAGACTGCATGGCTAGGAGCTGGATGTTGTACACCTGTGGTAATGGTAGACTGCATGGCTAGTGCTGGATGTTATACACCTGTGGTAATGGCAGACTACATGGGCAGGGGCTGGATGTTATACACCTGTGGTAATGGCAGACTGTATAGCTAAGGGCTGGATGTTATACACCTGTGGTAATGGCAGACTGCATGGCTAGAGGCTGGATGTTATACACCTGTAGTAATGGCAGACTGCATGGCTAGAGGCTGGATGTTATACACCTGTGGTAATGGCAGACTGGATGACTATGGGCTGGATGTTATACACCTGTGGTAATGGCAGACTGTATAGCTAAGGGCTGGATGTTATATACCTGTGGTAATGGCAGACTGCATGGCCAGGGGCTGGATGTTATACACCTGTGGTAATGGCAGACTGTATGGCTTTGAGCTGGATGTTATACACCTGTGGTAATGGCAGACTGGATGACTATGGGCTGGATGTTATACACCTGTGGTAATGACAAACTCTATGGCTACGGGCTGGATTTTATACAACTGTGGTAATGGCAGATTGCATGGTGAGGGGCTGGATGTTATACACCTGTGGTAATGGCACATTCCCCTTGCCCTGTCAGTCAAGGAGGAGAGGGCGGGGCTGAAGGAGGAAGTAGGAAGAGCAAGGGTGCACAAACTGGCTTGGGCCCGCCCTTTGTGCACTTAACTATTTTTACTTGGATTTTTTTTCTCCAGAATGGTATAACAGTGAATTTCCTGCTGACAGACTCCCTCTAACACAGGAATTAACACTTCACCATTAGCAAACAAATCAGAATCCCAACAATCTTGACAAGTGATGCAAGTTTCCATTAATATCGGGTAACTTTCTTGACTTCTGCTTGATTGATTGAAGGAGCAGGAAAGGTCATCTCATGGGCAGGAGGACCGGGCGGCTTCTCAAGCCCAACTTTAATGAAAACTAATAAATAAAGTACACTGATGTTTACCTAAGCTGAAATATTGATATCGAGGCCCACGCTGAATGCAAATGTCCGCATTAATCATGTTTTTTTTTTTCCCGTCTGGAATCTTCCGGCTCTAGAAGTACATGGTTTGATAGACTAATATATCATTGTTATGTCAAGTGTAAAATGTTTAGCAATGACAGATGCAAATCCCGGATATATCTTGGAGATCTGCTTACAGTTTGTGCAGATTTCCGATTAGATGTCTGGGGAGAGTCTGAAGATGTGTGGAGCAAATTAATAATTAGTGTATAGAGTGAGATACATGAGTCCAGTCAAGGGGAAAATGGTCTCCACAGCTGGCGTATTAGGTGACTAAAAATACTTTTTGGCTTAAAGCACATGGAGGTCGGCTCTGTGGCTGCTATGGTGCCAAACCCTGGCTGGTCCCATGCCAAAGGCTTTTGGGTGGAAAGAACCTGTGCAAGGGAGTGGAGGAATAACCCAAGAATCTTTGCTGTAGGCTAGTGATGAGCGAGCCGGAGCGGCAAGATTCGGGATTCGCACGAATCTTGCCCGCGTCGGCTCAGCATCCCGAGGCAGCGCGGATTCGTGAAGATTCGTGAGTCACTGCCAATTTGAAATGCCCGTTTTTTTCAGCCAATCAGCATCAAAGGGAAGCCTGTGGGAACGCCTGCTGTGATGTAACAGCCCCTATACCTCCCCAGCAGTGATTGGCTGGCAGTGACATGTGACCTAAATTTACATAAGGTAGGGACCTGCAGCATCAGCCTCAGGCCTCATTCACACGTCCGCAAAAATCGTCCGCATCCGATCCGCAATTTGCGGACCAGGTGCGGACCCATTCACAGTCAATGGGGCCGCAAAAGATGCGGACGGCACACTGTGTGCCGTCCGCATCAGCACTTCCGTTCCGTAGGTCCGGAAAAAAATAGAACATGTCCTATTCTTGTCCGGATCCACGGACAGGAAAAGGCATTTCTATCATGTGCGTTCTGCAAATTGCGGACTGCACATGGGCCGCTGTCCGTGTTTTGCGGATCCGCAAATTGCGGATCCCCAAAACACAGACAACACCAAACGGATGTCTGAATGAGCCCTTAGGGAGCCTCAGAGGCATCCTTACATGCTGCCCCTGGTGTTTCCTATGCATTTCCAAGGTGTTTCCATCATTTTCTGAGGTTTTCAGATGTTGGGGCAAACTTGACTGTGCAGAACCTTTGGCCCCTGCAAAAAGATTCGGGTCTCCCATAGACTTTATAGGGATTCGTGATTAGGCCCGAATCCCGCGGTGGGATTCGGGCCGAATACCGAATCCCCGAATCTTTTAGGATTCGCTCATCTCTACTGTAGGCCTCTCTTCTTTTCTTAGTATACCTCTTTTTGAAGAGTTCTTTAGAGCAAATAGAGCATTTCAAGATTAAAAATCATATAAATAGGGGAACAGAACACTTACCTGAAGCCTTACTTTGTACCTTTTTAGCTGCAGATCCACTGATTCTTGGACTTCTCTGCTGTCATCCAAAATGATGGTACCACTTCTCAGACTACCCAATGTATACTGTGCATCAATAGCCCTAGTCTAGAAATAGACAAATCAATTCTGTCGAGAGACGAGAGGTAAAGCTCACATTACCAGTTTTCCTTCCAAAAGGACAAGAAAACTGAGCCTCATACAGCAGATGTAATATAGCTATCCAAAGTCAATGCATAGTCTGTTTAAACAGACCATAAAACTGAAATTTTCTAATAGCGAAGTCAGCATCTCATCTGCAAATAGCTCTTTGTAGGCGATTACACTTTATCAGAGCAGAGAAAATTGGCTTATCTAGCTGAGAGGCCTTTGTCAGGGTCTGGTGAGGTACTCTTTCTCATTATAGAGTGCCTAGCATGCACGAGGAGTATTGTAGGCCAGGCAACACTGTCTGGGATTCTGGGAAAATATATGCACATCTTTGATTTGTGTAGAATTGATTTGGGTTGGAATTGAAAATTTTCAGCTCATGTCCATCCTAGACACTTCCCACTTGTCCAGCCCTGCTCTTGGATGGCAGAAGAGGAGCCGGGGGATTGGCAGATCTGCCGCTAAAAATATGAAAAGGAGGACATCAGGTAAGTATTCTGTTCATTCCCCAGTTAATGTGATGGAGGGTTTCGGTATTTAATACATACAGTGTGCAGAATTATTAGGCAAATGAGTATTTTGATCACCTCATCCTTTTTATACATGTTGTCCTACTCCATGCTGTATGGGCTTGAAAGCCAACTACCAATTAAGTAAATCAGGTGATGTGCATCTCTGTAATGAGGAGGGGTGTGGTCTAATGACATCAACACCCTATATAAGGTGTGCTTAATTATTAGGCAACTTCCTTTCCTTTGGCAAAATGGGTCAGAAGAGAGATTTGACGGACTCTGAAAAGTCAAAAATTGTGAGATGTCTTGCAGAGGGATGCAGCAGTCTTGAAATTGCCAAACTTTTGAAGCGTGATCACCGAACAATCAAGCGTTTCATGGCAAATAGCCAACCGGGTCGCAAGAAGCGTGCTGAAAAAAACAGGCGCAAAATAACTGCCCATGAATTGAAGAAAATAAAGCGTGAAGCTGCCAAGATGCCATTTGCCACCAGTTCTGCCATATTTCAGAGCTGCAACGTTACTGGAGTATCAAAAAGCACAAGGTGTGCGATACTCAGGGACATGGCCAAGGTAAGGAAGGCTGAAAAACGACCACCTTTGAACAAGAAACATAAGATAAAACATCAAGACTGGGCCAAGAAATATCTTAAGATTTTTCTAAGGTTTTATGGACTGATGAAATGAGAGTGACTCTTGATGGGCCAGATGGATGGGCCCGAGGCTGGATCAGTAAAGGGCAGAGCGCTCCACTCCGACTCAGACGCCAGCAAGGTGGAGGTGGAGTACTGGTATGGGCTGGTATCATCAAAGATGAACTTGTGGGACCTTTTCGGGTTGAGGATGGAGTGAAGCTCAACTCCCAGACCTATTGCCAGTTTCTGGAAGACATCTTCTTCAAGCAGTGGTACAGGAAGAAGTCGGTATCGTTCAAGAAAAACCTGATTTTCACGCAGGACAATGCTCCATCACATGCATCCAAATACTCCACAGCGTGGCTGGCCAGTAAAGGTCTAAAAGAAGAAAAAATAATGACATGGCCCCCTTGTTCACCTGATCTGAACCCCATAGAGAACCTGTGGTCCTCATAAAATGTGAGATCTACAGGGAGGGAAAACAGTCCACCTCTCGGAACAGTGTCTGGGAGGCTGTGGTGGCTGCTGCACGCAACGTAAACAGATCAAGCACCTGACGGAATCTATGGATGGAAGGCTTTTCAGTGTCATCGTAAAGAAAGGTGGCTATATTGGTCACTGATTTTTTTTTTTTGGAATGTCAGAAATGTTTATTTCTAAATGTGTGTTGTTATATTGGTTTACCTGGTGAAAATAAACAAGTGAGATGGGTATATATTTGGTTTTTATTAAGTTGCCTAATAATTCTGTACAGTAATAGTTACCTGCACAAACAGATATCCACCTAAGATAACCAAATCTAAAAAAAAAACACTCCAACTTCCAAAAATATTAAGCTTTGATATTTGAGTCTTTTGGGTTGATTGAGAACATAGTTGTTCAATAATAAAAAGAATCCTCTCAAATACAACTTGCCTAATAATTCTGCACACAGTGTACAACTTGTGTGTGTGTATGTATATATATATATATATATATATATATATATATATATATACACACTGTTATGTTTTTATAGCTTTTTGATGTTCTGCAATCAGTTATAAAAACAAGTCTTTTTTTGTAACCATACTTATTTTGAGAAAAGTGCTTCAGTACTCATTTTTTGAAGGACAATTCGATGTTTTCATTTTGTAAGATTAGGGATACATAGAACTTAATAATCAACTTTTTATTTAGTTTTATATGGATGCATAATGAACAAAAAACAGCGTTTTTGTTCACTCTTTTAGGTTAATTTATATAATGATTTTATAGTTCAGATTAGAGATGAGCGAACGTGCTCGAAACGAGCACTGTACAGCTCGGCTCCCCTGCGCTCGCATGGGCGCAGGCAGCCGCTTCCATCCTCCTGAGGAGGACGGGAGCGGCTTCCTGCGCCCATGCGAGCGCAGGGGAGCCGAGCGGTACAGTGCTCGTTTCGAGCATGTTCGCTCATCTCTAGTTCAGATCCTTCTAAAGAGGTTGAAATTTATTATTAAATATTTTAATTTTTTTTTTTTTGTTTTGCTCCATTGGCTGATCTGCTCGCCTATGTGACGTTCTGTTTTCCAGTGCCACCTTCCTGTTTCTCTCCCCTTCTTCCCGCCAAGGTTGCTCTGTCCCTCCACACTGGCTGTTTGCCAGCAAGGCCTCACTTACTTTGCCTGTAGAGCAAGTGTGCACTCCCTCTAGCAGTATACACACCCTAATTCACACCAGCCTATGGCTGGCAACCTTGGGATGGTTTAGGCACCTTTTATCTATGAGAGGGTGCCTGAGCAATAGGTTTATAGTATCCTTCTAAGATTTACTGTTTTCTGTTTGTCTGCCCATATACTGATCCTGTCTTATGGATATTGACACTCCACGACCTGACCTGAACTGAACCTGTATTGATCTTGTACTGCCTTCCCTGACTTTGGACTGTTTTCCATGTAGTCCGTACTCTACATGCCGCCACCACTAGAAGGAGTTTATCATTGAGCTCTGCATATACAGGGGATTTGGAGCTCTATATCAGAAAAATGGGAATTGCTCTGCTAGAAAGATAGTTAAGAAATTGATTATGAACCCATTCAGATAAACAAGTGAGCAAAAGTACAGGAAAAGGATGCTTCCTTCTTCTTCCCTGCAGCTCTTCCTTAAAGGGTTTCTGTCATCAGAATTTAGCCTACAAAACCGAGTGTCATTTGCAAATCGCAAATGACACCTGATGACAGAAAGCCTTCTTTTATAGAAAACTGTATGGTAGTTTTTGTTAAAATTGCGTTTTTATAATATGCTAATTAGGCCCCCTAGGTGCAGTAGGCGTGAACCCTGCACCTAGGAGCGGCCGTAATAACGCCCCTTACCCCTCCTCCCTTGCGTTGATTGACAGGGCAGCCATCTTTCGTCTCCCGGCCCTGTACGATCGAGAAATCCCGCGCCTGCGCATTGCGATAAGCGCATGCGCGGATTGCTTATCGCAATGCGCAGGCGCGGGATTTCGCGATCGTACAGGGCCGGGAGACGAAAGAGATGGCTGCCCGGCCCTGTCAATCAACGCAAGGGAGGAGGGGTAAGGGGCGTTATTACGGCCGCTCCTAGGTGCAGGGTTCACGCCTACTGCACCTAGGGGGCCTAATTAGCATATTATAAAAACGCTATGTTAACAAAAACTACCGTACAGATTTCTATAAAAGAAGGCTTTCTGTCATCAGGTGTCATTTGCGATTTGTAGGCTAAATTCTGATGACAGAAACCCTTTAAGGGCCAGCTCGCGTCACTTCCTGTGCTGTATGGGTTAGATCATGTGACCTCACTGACCAATCCTAGCCCTCCTGCATGTATATAAGTAGCTCAGCCCCCTTCCCAGATACTTCAGTGTCAAGGTCCTTGTGTCCTGCTTAGGTTGCTGTTATTCATGCTTGTGGTCCTGTATACCAGACCTGTGCTTGTTTTCCTGGACTCCACTACCTGTTTGATCCCTTTCTGCTTGCATAGACTCCTGTTGCTGACCCAGATTTCCCGACCTGTACCACCTGTCCTGACCCACTGCCTGTTTGACTACACCTCTGCTTTATCCTTCAGTCCTGCATTGTTGCTCCTGGTTACGACTCGGCCTGCTAACCACGTCTATACCTCTGGTACCTTGCTCAGGTACCTCCTAGTCCGCCTGGACCAGCTGCCTCGTATGCCAATCCTCCCCAAGAGGTAGTTACCTGGTGCCCCCTCCCCCAGGAAAGTCTATCTCCACCATCTGGGGTATTGTGAAGAAAGAGTGGTTCAGTTAGACAACACCCTTAGAGGAGGTAGGACATGAGGCACAGTGGGTTCACACCTGCTGGTCTGTGACATTCTGTTCCTATACTGGGGAAGAACTCAAATTATTAGCGTGGATGTAATAGTAGCCTAAGAAGAGGCACAAGGCACAAGCCCCCACTCTTGCTTGAAGACTTGAGCAACATTGTTGCTCCAATGGAAAAAAGGTCTGCCGCGATGCAATCCGACCTCTAGCCATTGATGATGCACTACAGAAGGTGGACTGCTGCATTCTGCCAGAAGAAGCACTACAGAAGCAAGGTGCTTACACTCCACAGGAGAGGGGTCCCTGTCCTTAACAGCTTGTCTGTCGTTACTTGGTGCCACCTAAAAAAAAAAAAAAAAAAAAAGCCAGATGAGATTACAATATCACTACAAAATCTGGAGCCCAGGTCAGTTGCAGAAGGACACATTTAATCATGTAGGACACATTGTTGCTCTGGGAGATCAAATATTTATGCAAAAAATGGAAAAGTAAAAGTGATTTTTTTTTTTTTTTTTTTTAATCAACTCATCAAGTCAATTCTAATAACAGCAGATTTTATACTGAATCCCGTTGCCCGGGTGAAACAGTTGTTGAGTACTCGGAACGCTCTAAATTACTTCCTGATTGATGATTTATTTGCAACCGTTTGAAAATTTGTCCTCCCATTCCACAGACGTATTTTCCCAGCACTTTACTAGATCATTCCATAGTTGGACTCTTTCACCGAACAGATTGGCTATTCATTTAAAATAAAGTACAGTCCCATTGCTGTAATTTGAAGATTTAAGCCATGTCCAAATACCACGTTCCAGGCGGGCTGCTGCATAACCTCACTGCAGCCAGTAAAAATGATGAGCTTTGTAAATGAATTTCATTCTTGCTCCATGTGCTGTCCAACTTCTAAATGTGGTTAGGAACCAGCAACACTAGTTTCTATAGCGTTTTATTTTGCATTATGCGAAATCTCTTTCATGATGAAAGGTGACATTCTTCTTGTCAATTCCGAAAATAAATAACAATCTACAGAAAAAAATAAGTACTTTAAGTCTTTTTTTTTTCAAACATTTTGTTCAATTGTTAATAGAGGTGTAGTCGTCAAGCATTACAAAATAGTAGGAAGTCTGCAGAGTATTATAACGCTACAGACTTTACAAGACAATACAGTGCTGAAATATTAACAGAAGAATACATAATAACCATACCGTCCAGTGACTCACAGGTGACCTCTTTGCTGATTGTTCTTTCCATTTCTTCTCCAGCTGGCCCAAACCGCTATAACAACTTCTCCTGATGACTGCAAAGCTCAATGCAAACATGTCGTTTTGGCATCTTGATTCTGTAGCTAATTCCTGCCCTCTTTAGCAACACAAATTTAGAGCATTAAACCAGACCTCTATCTTAGGCTACTTTCACACTAGTGGCAGGGGTGTCCAGCAGGCTGTTCCGGCGGGTGAACAGGCTGCCGGATCTGTGTTGCCGCTAGTGCACGGGTGCGGCCTACGTTCCGGCCTCATTCACTATAATGGGGGCAGGCCGGAGTTCCGGTTGCAGCATGGCAAACATGCAGAGAGGCCAGACTAAAATTCCGACATGTCCTAGTTTTAGTCTGGCTGCCTATCGGCATGTTTGCCGTGGTTCGGCCGGAATTCCGGCCCACCCCCATTATAGTGAATTGGGCCTGATCGTAGTTCCGGCCGCACAAGTGCACTAGCGGCAGCATGGATCTGGCAGGCTGTTCACCCGCCAGAACATCCTGCCGGACACTCCTGACGCTAGTGTGAAAGTAGCCTAAATTCAGAATCCTAAATAAATTTAAACACTAGAGCCTCAATTAGGTTCATACCCTGTACCAGACCCCAAACCAAACCTCTACACTCAGACCACAAAATAAATCTCTAAATTAATGCAGACCATAGACTAGACCTGTAACTAAATTAAGACCACAGACCATAACCCCTAAATAGTTTCAGCCTCCTGGCCAGACCCCTAACCAATTTCAAAGCACAGTCTAGACCCATAAAATCATTAATTAGACCTCAGACCAGTCCCCTAATTGACTTCAGAACAGTAAGTACATTTCAGACTCCTCAATGAATTAAGACCTCAGATAACACCAATAAAATTAATACACATCCCAGACCAAATCTCCATGTAGACATGTGCTCTAGACCAGACCTCTGAATAAATTCAGACTCCAGATCCCTAAATTTGGACCTGACCCTAGACAACTAAAGACTTCAGATGACCCTCCCACATGGATTTGACCACAGGCCAGGCACAATTCAGACCCCCAAACCAGACCTGTAAAATAATTCAGACCTCTGATTATACCCGAAAATACAGTTCTTTTTTGTCATTAAAAGGGTTATCCAAACCCTATAATCCCCCCTGTAATGCCGGGGCCCTCACACAGGTTGTACTTACCTTGCTCCCCGGAGCCTTCATCACCTCTGATGCCCGCCTCAGCGTCACCTGCGATCCTAGGAAGGCTCATCCCCGTGGCGGATGTGCAGGCATCAGAAGCGACACGGGTGCCGGGGAGCAAGGTAAGTATAACCTGACCTGTGTGAGGGGCTCGGGCATTACAGTGATCCCTCAAGATACAATGGCCTCAGGATACAATATACAATGGTCTTTTCTGACCCATCGTGAGTTGAAACTTGACTTAACATACAAGTCTCAGACTCAGATCCAACCAATCCAGGTCACTTCGCCGGTAAAGTAGCTGTATTAGTTACTAGTTATCAGCTATTCATGACTGTTATATGTAAGAACTTGTTGTATCTGCTTATTTTTCTCTTATCTTGGATGACATTTTGGGGCTTTGGAGCCGATTACTGAACTTATAATGGTTTCAACATTCAATGGTCGTCCTGCAACCAATTAATGTTGTATTTTGAGGGACCACTGTCCACTGTATAGGGTTTCGATAACTGTCTGAGAAATAATAATTGCAAGAGATGACAAAGCGCTAACACATACCGTAGCGCTGTGCCGTGATTGCCATGTTCTACATTAGTTTCTGCTCCAATCAGGCTCACAGTCGTACGTTTAATGAGGTTTTACAGATGCACGCACATTCGTTTCAACTCCAATTAACCTACAAGGTTCTTCTCGGAGTGTGGGAGGAAACCAAACTGCAATTGAACAATTTCTTTTGTTGATATTGAAGAAGCTTGATAACCAGAGGTGGACGCAGTAATTATAGGACTGTAATTAAGAACGTCTTCAAATGTACTACACCTCTATTAAAGTTAATGTATACCGTTATTGTATTAGATGCAGAATTCTCTGCAGAGTCATAGTAACATATTTTATAAGGCCAAGAAAAGACATCGGTCCATCCAGTTCGGCCTGTTATTCTGCAAGTTCATCCAGAGGAAGGTAAAAAACCCCTGTGAGGTAGAAGCCAATTTTCCTCACTTTAGGGGAAAAAATTCCTTCCCAACTCCAATCAGACATCAGAATAACTCCCTGGATCAACGACCCTTCTAGTAACTATAACCTGTAATATTATTACCTCCAGAAATACATCCAGGCCCCTCCTGATCTCTTATAGTGAACTTACCATCACCACCTCCTCAGGCAGAGAGTTCCATAGTCTCACTGCTCTTACCATAAAGAATCCTCTTCTATGTTTGTGTACAAACCTTCTTTCCTCCAGACGCAGAGGATGTCCCCTCGTCACAGTCCTGGGATAAATAGATGATGGGAGAGAACTCTGTACTGACCCCTGATATATTTATACATAGTTATTACATCTCCCCTCAGTCGTCTTTTTTTTCTAAAGTGAATAACCCTAATTTTGATAATCTTTCTGGGTCCTGTAGTCCACCTATTCCGGTTTCCATTCCATAACATATCTAAATAGCTGTCTGGATACCTGCAGTCACTGCTAGGTGATGTTGACTGTATATGGATTTCTTTAGTATTGATCTCCAGTGGGAACTGTAACTGTATGCAGTGAGCTCCCTCTAGTGGTGGCTGCAGATAGGTTAAACAAGAGTAGCAGTTCAGTGCTGGACCCTTTCTTAGTACCAACTCTGTAGTAGCTGCGTGTCCTGATTTTAAGATGAGACTGCAACTGATGAGAACTGATTTTTTTTTTTTTGCATCCTTTTTTTTTCTACTGAATGCAATTAGTTTGTAACTGACAGGGTTAAAGCATCAAAATAAGTTTGTTGAATATTCATAAACCGGATGAGTAAATTTGCATGTAATTTGGTTGAGATCAACATTTTATTTTCTATTAATTGCAAATTGAAATTCATTTTAATGACCACCTGGAAGTAGGGGATTTGCATATCGGGGGTTCAGCTTATTTGGTGACCTTGGTCAAACTGGGAAAAAACATTATTTGCATATTAAAGAACCCAGGTGGATACGGGACTTTGTTGTGATGGTTTATATTGGTCATCCAAGCATGAAAGTGATGGGGGTCTTTAATGATGCAGAAGTATTCATGCCGTCGCTCTTAAAAACGCATTAACATGTGCAGAGAGATGAGGCTATTCTTTTTGCCCACTTATTAAGACCGGCAGTGAAAAGCTTTCTTTCTTTCCACATCTTCTACAATGCGCTCGAGTAGTTGAATGTTACGATTTACATATCAATGTTTGTTTCCTGCTTGACAATATAAACCAGCAGCACTTCAGGAAGGAGAGAGAACGTAGGCATGGAAAACTAAAAAAGCATTGCGGCAAATATTTTTGTCTATACGACGCGGAATAGGTGTAAGAGGGTCGGAACATAACATTTATTTCCCATTTGACTCTTATGTGTGAACCTCCACTCTGGCATAGCAGTAGAATTGCAGATGGACACAAGTGGATGTTAAGGCCCCATTCAGACGACCATGTTTCACTGTACGACGGCGGCCTCGGAAGCGCATGGCGTCATAGCAACCAATGACGCCGTGCGCTCCCATCCTCTGGGGCAGCATAGGCCGGGCTTTCACGGCCCGTATACGGCCGTGAAACACGGTCGTCTGAATGGGCCCTAATACAAGAATATTTACGTGTCCCATGTGGGCAACAAACTTGGTGGTTACAATAGTCAGCATCACTTCAGTAGGTGGCATTTATCATGTAGCTGATGTTACTACAAGGCACTTACTAATGTATTGTGATTCTCCATATTGCTTCCTTTGCTGGCTGGATTCATTTTTCCATCACATTATACACTGCTCGTTTCCATGGTTACAGACCACCCTGCAGTGGTGGTCGTGCTTGCACAATATAGGGAAAAATACCATCCTATGTGAGCTCCCATGGTCCCGTCCACCAGAGAGGCTGACACTTTTTCCTATCTATTGGCTGCCCCCTCCCCTGCCTCCAGATGTTTTGATCCGCTCGACAAGGAGATGCAGCGGAGACCGTGTGAGCTTCAGGAGCGGGGTAAGTATAACCTGTATGTGGTGCCCGGGAATTTTGGGGGGCATTATAGGGGTTGGATAACCCCTTTAAATTTTTACAAATTGAAGGTCATGGAGAAATCTCAAATTTAATTTTATCTTTTCTTTTCCTGTGAGGGACATAACGATAATGGGGCTGCTTACAGGGATCAGCAACCTTCAGCACTCCGAATGGGGTGAATCTACGACTCTGAGCATAGACAATTGCTTGGCTGTTCACAGAACTCCCATAGCAGTGAATGGAGCATGCTGGGAGTTGTAGTTTCACAACAGCTGGGTTGTTGGAGGTTGCTGATCCCTGAACTAGAAGCTGGTTCAATGGTTCCAGCTTTGGGAACCACGTCTGTCCATAGATTCCCCCTATAGCTGGTGTAATGAAGTATCACATCTACGGACCTCCTTTCCATTGAGGTACTGTCAAGATTTCAGCCACATTTGACCGCAAGAATGACACAGCCATCACAGAGACAGAATACAGAATACTCAACAGAACCTTGATGGTCCCCAAGTAAATGGGGTCCATTGGGTGTGGTTGGATCCACTTCATTGTGTGACATCCAACAGAACGCTTTGGCTTCCATTATTGAACAGAAATGATAGCAAAGATTTGAACAGAGCCTTACATGATGGCTGACTGTATACAGCTATGTATATTCTCATCTTGATGTTCTCATCATTTGTGTCAAGTTGACAGCAAAGATGGTCAAAGCAATAGATACCTCAATGGAACCTCAACGCAGCCCATTATAAATCAACGGACGTCATGCGGATGCCTCCCTTTGATAGAATGCTTAATACATTTCTTGATGTTGAACTACAGCGCTTTAATTGTTCCTTCGTGTATTTTATTTTTGTACGGTTCCCTAAACCACAAACCCGTACATTCACAAATAATAGCTGAATGTCCCGTACTGAGGGCTTTGTGGTAAATCGCAGACATTGATTTTTCTCTAACGGGAGAACGATGAATTATTAATTGTAGCTTAAATTAGGGATTTTGTTTTTTAAGAAAGGCTCTGGGGACTAATTATATATGTATTTAATCAGGCTACTAAAAACTTTTTGAAATGTTTAACTAGATACTAACTGGTTCTACTTCAATCCATCATGACCACATTAGCAGCTTTGACCTGTTGACTCATCTGCCTGTGTCCTCTGGTTGATGACCAATGTCCTTCCTAGCAATAACTTCTCCTGACTTCTGTTACTCTGCCCTTTTACTCCGGAATGCTTTGCCTCATATTAACAAACCTATTCTAGTCTGAAAATTCATGATCCATATACAGATGTACTCATCTAGTGCTTTAGCTGTAGTGATTGTAGAGGTCAAATACAGTACAGACCAAAGGTTTGGACACACCTTCTCATTCAAAGAGTTTTCTGTATTTTCATGACTATGAATATTGTAGATTCACACTGAAGGCATCAAAACTATGAATTAACACATGTGGAATTATATACTTAACAAAAAAGTGTGAAACAACTGAAAATATGTCTTATATTCTAGGCTCTTCAAAGTAGCCACCTTTTGCTTTGATTACTGCTTTGCACACTCTTGGCATTCTCTTGATGAGCTTCAAGAGGTAGTCACCTGAAATGGTATTCCAACAGTATTGAAGGAGCTCCCAGAGATGCTTAGCAGTTGTTGGCCCTTTTGCCTTCACTCTGCGGTCCAGCTCACCCCGAACCATCTCGATTGGGTTCAGGTCTGGTGACTGTGGAGGCCAGGTCATCTGGCGTAGCACCCCATCACTCTCCTTCTTGATCAAATAGCCCTTACACAGCCTGGAGGTGTGTTTGGGGGTCATTGTCCTGTTGATAAATAAATGATGGTCCAACTAAACGCAAACCGGATGGAATAGCATGCCGCTGCAAGATGCTGTGGTAGCCATGCTGGTTCAGTAAGCCTTAAATTTTGAATAGATCCCCAACAGTGTCACCAGCAAAGCACCCCCACACCATCACACCTCCTCCTCCATGCTTCACGGTGGGAACCAGGCATGTAGAGTCCATCCGTTCACCTTTTCTACGTCGCACAAAGACACGGTGGTTGGAACCAAAGATCTCAAATTTGGACTCATCAGACCAAAGCACAGATTTCCACTGGTCTAATGTCCATTCCTTGTGTTCTTTAGCCCAAACAATTCTCTTCTGCTTGTTGCCTGTCCTTAGCAGTGGTTTCCACCATGAAGGCCTGCTGCACACAGTCTCCTCCTAACAGTTGTTGTAGAGATGTGTCTGCTGCTAGAACTCTGTGTGGCATTGACCTGGTCTCTAATCTGAGCTGCTGTTAACCTGCGATTTCTGAGGCTGGTGACTCGGATGAACTTATCCTCCGCAGCAGAGGTGACTCTTGGTTTTCCTTTCCTGGGGCGGTCCTCATGTCAGCCAGTTTCTTTGTAGCGCTTTTTGCGACTGCACTTGGGGACACTTTCAAAGTTTTCCCAATTTTTCGGACTGACTGACCTTCATTTCTTAAAGTAATGATGGCCACTCGTTTTTCTTTACTTAGCTGCTTTTTTCTTGCCATAATACAAATTCTAACAGTCTATTCAGTAGGACTATCAGCTGTGTATCCACCTGACTTCTGCCCAACACAACTCATGGTCCCAACCCCATTTATAAGGCAAGAAATCCCACTTATTAAACCAGACAGGGCACACCTGTGAAGTGAAAACCATTTCAGGTGACTACCTCTTGAAGCTCATCAAGAGAATGCCAAGAGTGTGCAAAGCAGTAATCAAAGCAAAATGTGGCTACTTTGAAGAACCCAGAATATAAGACATATTTTCAGTTGTTTCACACTTTTTTTGTTAAGTATATAATTCCACATGTGTTAATTCATAGTTTTGATGCCTTCAGTGTGAATCTACAATTTTCATAGTCATGAAAATACAGAAAACTCTTTGAATGAGAAGGTGTGTCTAAACTTTTGGTCTGTACTGTACATAGATGTGCCACATGCCCTCGATGAGCAGAATGGAGGATGGGAGTGGTAGTGGCTCTTCCTGCAACAGTTATTGATAGTGGCAATCCTCACATTGGTGCTCCCTTGGGCCGAGTCAGTATTGTTAACCCTGATATATCCATACAGAACTACGCTGGTTTGTACAATACATTAACATTACACAGCATTACATTACATTACATTAACATTACACAGCATTTAACATGTACGGCGGAAGTCCAGTCTCTAAACATGGCGCCCGCTCGCACGTGCAGCAGGCACCATAGCCGACAGGTTTCTGCTGATCGCATACATTTTCCCATTCAGATGCCGTGGTCTAATGTGAACATGGCATCAGAGCAGTCCAGAAGCGGACTGATCTAATAGACCAAAGCCACCACCAGGCTTCAGAGTCTATTAGATGAATCTACCAATACAGACCACTAGGTGGCAGCACTGTATTGTTATATTGAAAATTAAGTGTTCAATGATGGCTTTATAGCCATCAATGAACACAATGGGCAAGCTAATGATTGCCAGTTATAGTCACCCAGGATGACTTAAAAAAAAGTTTTAAAAAGTTTTTTACAAATATATATAAAAAAATATAAAAGTTAAAATCAGACCCCTTTGCTTAAAATAAAAATAAAAATACTTAACCAATACTTAGCGTGCGAAAATGCCCATACAATTAAAATATAACAATATTATTGGCATACGGCAAATTGCGTAACGTGAAAAAAAAATAAAAAATAAAACCAGCTAATTTGCCATTTTTAGTCACTTCAACCCCCCAATTATTTTTTTTTACAAAATTGATCAAAAAGTTGCACACTATTTAAATTATCATTAAAATTGAAAATTACAGATCGCCCCACAAAAAATGAGGACGCTCCTGCCTCTTGTAGGCCAACCTCACTGCCGTGGTTGAGCTCCACTGCCCTCTTCTGCCAGAAGTCGCACTTGATTGCATTCGGGTGGTGGTCACACTCATGACCTTTGCAGCCACTTGCACCTTCGCTTTTTTGGATCCTCCTTCTGGGACAGCAGGGGTAAGGACTTCTGGCTGCAGCAGTGGAGGCAAGGTTGCACCCAGGGAAGATGCACCAGCTCCCCTGGCTGTTGCGGACTTCATTTTCCAGGGTAGTTGGTACTGGTGGATCACCATGGACTGGAAAGTAAACGATAATGTCGTCAGCTGACCCAGCTGAAAGGACTGTCATGGTGGTGGTGTTGGCAGTCCAGGGATCAGAGGCTCCAGCTGTGGCTTCTTCCTGAAACGGAGGGTGCCATCTGGTGACTCCTGTTGGCAGCGCACCCGTCCTTCGCCTGGTGGTTCCTC
The DNA here is from genome assembly GCA_900303285.1 of Rhinella marina. Lineage (NCBI taxonomy): Eukaryota > Metazoa > Chordata > Amphibia > Anura > Bufonidae > Rhinella > Rhinella marina. Next base: position 12,160 of record ONZH01016114.1, on the reverse strand, counting down.
CGGCCAAACTTCTGGTGGTGACGTAGGGACCAGGGGCTTAGATAATAAGGTAACCCTGATAGCAAAGGGGCTTTTCAGGGATGCCATGGATGTGTATTCCACCTGATCCCCCATCTACAGGCTGTAACGGGGTTGGGGCAGGTACGGCCGTTTCACTAACCTGCGGCCCACAAAGTACTCCTTGCCGTCCTCATCATCTGCCAGGAAGCAACAGCCTCGCTCCACTGAGAACCATAGGACAGTTCCCTTACGCCGCTCCAGTGTAGGGTCTCCTGGCCTCAGATGGTCCAGTACTTGGATGACCCAGTCCTCTACCGCATTCTTGTAGTCCCATAGGGTCTGAGCGTGGGCCATCACTGATGCTGGCACAATGGTATTCTGCTGCATGAAAGGTGTTGTTGTTGCTCTCCTCCTGGGCAGCGAAGTGGACGCTCCAGCTGCCTCCACCGGCAAGGTGAATATTGAGTCAGGAGCCTGTGGGATTCTCTTGGCCAATTGTGACACTGTGATCTCCACTGAACTGGACGGTGGGTCAGGGTACTTGCTACCAAACACCATCTCTCCCCACTTTGATCGCAGTTATTTCGCCATGATGTGGTATCTTGTTCACTGCTGGCTTGAACTGGAGAGGAAGGCGGAGTAATGAGGGAGGAGTCTTCACTTCCTATACATGCTAATATTTATTTCCTGGTGGGCTGGGCTGGTTTTTCCCGTTTCTGGGGGGGAGGGGGTTATCTTCACTTTCCTGCTCTTGAGGGGGCGTATCATCATTTTCTCGCTTCGGGGGACCGGGGAAAAATGTGTACGTTAGACATTTACAAATAATACAAAGCGAATCTGAAAAAATCCAGATTCACTTCGGAATAGGAAAAATGGAGGATTCGATACGAATCTATGAAGCGGCGAATAGATTCGCTCATCTCTAACAGAAAGCGTTATCAAACAGGTTGTTTGCTACCATCTGTATAACCATAGCCATATATGTCGTTTCACTATGATATTACTAATGTCTTGGCGTTAAAGAGCTCGAAAGAGGTTGGATATGTCCTAGGAGACTCCAGAGTATAATACACAACACATGAATATTTTTGTTTCAGATCGAATAAATTCTGACAGTGAAATTAATAGAATTGGACCTGAAACGAACTCGCTCATCTCCAATAAGTCCTAATTCTACATTCTGATTATCTTTGCTACTTTAAAATGAATTTGACAAAAAAGTTTGACATTTGCTGTTTAAAAAGTTGCAGCTCTGTACAGAACTAGATTTACTTTTTGTCAGCAGTGCTAAAAACGATGATTAAAACTTTCCAATTAATTAAAAGGTACAAGTGGAGCAACGCTCAGTGTTATTCCTAAATTAATTAATTAGTTCCTTTTAGAGATGCCAAATGTGACCCTCCTGCAGTTCTAGTTAATGCTTTTGTTCCATGCCAACTACCATAAAACGTAATTAATTAGGTGAACGGAAAAAGTGCATCTATCATGGCCGAAGCAGCCGTCAGGGAACCAATGGGGGGCTAAGACATCTACGCCAACTCTGGTGTCCAACCTCATTAAGTATTGGGGTTGGATGGGGATACTGAAAAAGGGAGGGAAAAAAAGTAAACTGTAAGTTAAAAAAAAATTATTTCATTACAAAAAAAAAGCAAAAACAAAACCAATGTTCTGCATTCAACACACTATAATTACCTTGCACCTAATAATATCTACCCTGAGTGGGTGACGCATACTGTATAACTAACTGTTTGGATTGGGAAAATACAATAAGCCATTCTTATTTCTGTATTTTCAGGTTGAATTACTTTTTGAAAATCAACTCTGATTTTTTTGGAAGTACAATAACGTGTCTATAGGTAAATTTATATAAAATTATACTAAAATCTTCCAATTCTAAATATTTTTTTTCTGAAAAAAAGCAAACCCTTTCATAATCAAAATTTTAATTGAATGATTTGCTTCCGGTATTGGATTATTTTTGGGAATGCTGGCTGACATCAGATATGACTACTTTCTTGAGTCTTTAAAAGGGGTTTTCTGGGACTTAGATATTGATAACCTATCTCCGGAATTGGTCATCAGTAGAGATGAGCGAATGATCCAAAATTGGCTTCGCCGAATGTTCGTTGAATTTTTTAAAAGATTCATACTTAATACGAAGCTTTTCGATCGAAGCTGTGTACAAATCATTCGTTATTCTGTCGTGTTCTGCGAACATTCCCGTGAATTCTTACGCCTGAGTGTACAAAGTGCGTACGAAGCTTTAGCGTATTATTGTCTAGGCCTGCACAATGAACGAATATACAGTAAAAGTACGCTACTTAACTGAATATGTACGCATTAGCATACAAATTATATGATGCGTATGTAGCGTTAGCGTACAAAGATTTAAGAAGAATCTTCCGAAGCGAATCTGAAAATATTCAGATTCGCTTCGGTGTAAAAAATTTCCAAGATTCGTATCGAATCTACGAAGCGGAGAATAGATTTGCTCATCTCTAGTCATCAGCAGGGATGACGAATGGAAGTCAAATTAATTGACTTTGATCCGAATTTCAGGAAAAATGTGATTTGCTACGGACCCGAATTTCCACGCACTTTGGCGATGACGTCAACGCGCCTTGCTGGATGGAAACCTTCTTCCGCTGTTCTATTTCCGGCGCTGGTCTACTGCGGCTCAGCTCCTGTACACTTGAATGGCAGCTAAATTGCAGTACCCTCACACAGCCCCTACACAGTGGATGGAGCCACCTTGTGCTTCCAGATCAGTGCTTGTGTATAGTTTCCAGGGGCTGGTGGATGGACAAAACAGATGACCAGGGCGGGGTGTTGGACCATCATCGACCTGATAGCGATGATCTATTCTGAAGATAGGCCACCAATATCTACTTAAATTCTGAAAACCCCTTGAAATCTGTTTAGTAATGTGGGCCCAAATTGAATACACTTACCTTATGAATTCTTCCTTTCTCCAACATGGTCCTTATCACTCCCCGTCACTTTCTGATCTGGTTGAAAAAAGACATAAATCCATAAAGTTCAACCCAGAAAAGAAGTGAGACTCAGATTTCTACACATTTTTTCATCGGCATTAATGTCATTTACTTTTAAGAATTCATCTAAACCCTTTATAAAACCGTCCACTGTTCCTGCTGTGACCACGTCCTGAGGAAGTCTATTCCACAGATTCACAGTTCTTACAGTAAAGAAGCTTTGACGCCTCTGGAGACTGAACTTTTTCTTCTCCAGTCGGAGGCAGTGCCCCCTTGTCCTTTTACATTGAACAGTTTTTCTCCGTATTTTTTGTACGGATTTTTTTATATATTTGTATAGGTTAATCATGTTCCCCCTTAGACGTCTCTTCTCAAGACTAAAAAAATGTAATTCTTTTAATCTTTCCTCATAACTAAGACCCTCCGTGCCCCGTATCAGTTTAGTCGCTCTCTGTACTCTCTCTAGCTCCAGGGCATCCTTTCTATGGACAAAAAAATCTAAATACTGTACTTTGAAACCAAATTTTTCCTTGTCCATATTTGCAGCCAATTTTTATATCTTCCAGGCGGCACATGTGAAATGGAACAGGAATCACATTTCCAAATTATATCAATTCAAAATTCCCTTTGGTTTTTTTATCTACATCCTCTATAAAAACCTATATGACAACAGATAACAAACTGTAGTCTGTTACCCTGGAGACACATAAAGGTAGAGATGTATGGTGAACGCAAAAAGATAGGAAATTTTGAATTTAGAAAGTTTATATGTTGATTTTTTTCCCCCACAAACGTATATGTATTTTACTGGGATTTTATGTGATCGACCGAAACAAAGTAGTAAGTATGTGTAAAGTGAAAAGAAAATGATGCATGGTTTTCAAAATTTTTAATATATAAAAATCTGAAAAGTGTGGCGTGCATTTATTTTCATCCCCCTGTAATCTGATACCCCTAACTAAAATCCAGTGTGACCAATTACCTTCAGAGGTCCCCTAATTAGTAAGTATAACTACACCTGTCCTGTGAAGGCCTCAGAGGTTTGTTAGATAACATTTTTTGATCAAACAACATCATGAAAACCAAGGAACACACCAGACAGGTCAGGGATAAAGTTGTGGAGAAGTGTAAAGCAGGGTTAGATTATAAAAAAAAATATCCCAAGCTCTGAACATCTGACAGAGCACTGTTCAATCCATCATCTGAAAATGGAACTGCAAACCTACCAAGACATGACCGTCCACCTGATCTCACAGCCCCGGCAAGGGATGAAATAATTAGAGAAGCAGCCATAGCTGAAGTTATTGTCTCCAAAGTCAAATCTAAATAGTGTTGTCAAATACTAGTTTATTGGAGTCGATTATTGTGCCAGAGTCTACAGGTGGATCTTCTGGTGGGCTAGTTCTGGACAAAAAATATCTAACTGGAAGCCCATATTTTCTGTACTGCCCCAAGGGAAAAACTCTGATATTATGCGTAATATATTAAGGACTTTGTTTTGTAGTAAATTTTCAAATATACTTAGATTTTCCATTAGGAACAATGACTGATGATAATAAAAGTAGTGTAAGTCATAATCATTATTATCAGAGTGGCGGTATAATTTTCCTCTCTACTATTTTAAGATTTCTATGAATAATACATTACAGTTTTACATTCATTTCATTGTTAATTTCCATAGAAAAAGGTTCATGCATCATCCATTCCAGCCAATATACTAGAGGCCTTCAGTAAATGGGGGCAATCATTCCGGTGGACTTTCGAAACCCACTATTAGTATAAATGACCAATCTTTATACGGATCACTCGTAGCAAGAACTAAAATATCTCCTCTTCAGATTCCACTCGACTTGAAGGTTAATCAAAGAAAAGCCGCAATGAACTCAACAAACGCCAAAATTTGAGGCTGATTTTTAGAGAATCGAACACATGGAAAATTCTTTGAGAAGACCTCCCAAAATTGCACTGACAAAATAGTCCTCTAGACTGGTGGTCCTCTTAGAGAAGCATACAGTGCGTATCGTATGATGTAAAGTCATCGGGTCAAGATAATGGAGTGGTCTTTTTAAAGAGGTGATCTTTTGGAGACATTAGTATATATAAAATGTATTGCATCATTGAGTCAAGAAGAGCTGAAGGAATACTTGGCAGCATTTTGGTTACTCTTGGTGCTTGATTCTATGTATGGCACAATATACGTAAACCAGAGAAACCTTTTTTCTCTAAGAGGACCCAACACTCCACTAGTGTATTTCAAAAGTGTAAAAAGTCTACACAAAAATCAGACACTAACATCATTATTTATTTATTTTTACAGGGAATACATTATCAATATTCCCTGCTGTCTCCACATAGACATTTGGCTGATTTAATACTGTCAAAATTACTGTAAGCTTAGTTTGGGTTTGGGGGGGGGGAGGGGGCAGACTGATGGAGATAATGTCACAAACTAGGGCTTTAGTGACCTTTTGGAGCTTATTTGCGTAAACATTTGCACCACTCACTCCTTTTTTTAAAAAAAATAATTAGTAAAATGGGCCAGGAAGGCCAGACCTATTGTCCAAAGTGGCAAACACTGGTGTCACTGTGTACTGGGGAGTGCCCCCCGGCCATGACACCAGCCCCGTTGTCCCGGAACCCAAAAGTTGGCGTGCTACCTGATGAGCAGTGCGCCCACCCACATGGCACAATAAAAAAAGAAAATAATAGGTAACATCATGTCTGAGTCTCCCAGGTGTAGGAATGCAGAGTGGTATATTTGTGCGGCCTAAAATGTCTATGTTGTGTCACGGTACCCGGAAACGGCTGGACCCCAGGCTTTGGCTCCGATTGCAGTGAAAGGGGTAATAATTGAGGTATATAGTAATAAATGAGTCCAGACTTTGTAGTGAAATCCAAACACAGCTTTACTTAAGTAGACTTGCTTTTAAATAACGAACTTCTGGCTTTGTCTTGGTTTCCAGCAGGTTTTAGCATATAAACTTGGCAGGCAAACACTTCTGCTCTATCTCTGTAGCTCACTGCTGTACTAACAAACTTTCTGTAAACTTGGATTTCTTCCAATGGCTGCAAAGGCTGCACTTTTCTTCTTGGTCGGACTTGCATTATGCCAGGGAAACACCTCCTGGCTACTGAGGCTCAATAATCCTGCTTCTCTGGTCAGCAGAGCTGAAGGTGCTCTTGCTGGCAGGGGCACATCCAGCAGAGATGTGCCCTGCACACCCTTCCCCTAGCAGGCGGTACTTTCGACTACACTGGTTCTGACTAGATCTCCACCCTTATTGCAGGAAGTGGGAACAGTCCACTTTTCTCCAGAGGTGGTCAGAATGGCATGGAGAGGTCCATTCTGAGAAACTGTACAGTAGCTCTGCCTTTGTTGCTGCCACCTGCTGGTACACCAGGCACATTACATATAATAAACAGTTGCATAACATTATATTGCATTACATTAAGTGCACATTGTGTAGGACCTGGAAAAAATTGCCTGAATGACATTCAGATTAGCAGACATGGATAGTAGCAGGGCGTAGGAGTGGTAACACCACTCTGGGATGTAACATTTGCATGTACAAAAATGTGAAAAAAAACTGATCAAAAAGTCACATAAAAAGGTACCACTAAAAACTAATGCTTGTCCCACAAAAAAAACAAGCCCTTGCACTGATCTTTTTTTTCAAAGTTTATTTGAAGTGGTAAAAGATAATAAAAACTACATAAGTTTGGTATTGCCGTAATCATACTGACTCACAGATTAACGTTTTCATTTTTTATGGGACAGTGAACACCCTAAAAACAAAACACCTTGATGAAATTGCAATTTTTTTTTCTGCTGGGCATTCTTTATTTTATATCATCTATTTGTGGCCACCCACTGGTTGTGATGTGAGCTGAAGCCTTCTGAGGGATTTGCTAGCATGTTGCAACATTGTATTGTAGTTGAATAACAAGAAACTCGGGTCCTCAACTTAATGTGAATCGCTGCATCCGAAAGCACCCAAACTATTAAAATATAAAAATATGTATCCCATACAGTGAACGGCGTAGCAGAAAAAAAAATCAAAATGGCCTATCTGCCATTTTTCATCACTTCACCTCCCAAAAAATGTCATAAAAAGTGATCAAATAGTCATACAAACTCCAAAATGGTATCAACAAAGAACTACAGATTGTCCTGCAAAAAGCTCCATTGACCCTCAGTAACTATAAAAAAAAGTTACAGGGATCAAAATATGGCGATGAACCAAAAAAAGTTTTTGCAAACTTTTATTTATATATTTTTCAGTATTAAAAGTAAATTAGTATAGTAAAACTATATTAATGTGGTATCACTGTAATCACTCTGACCTGGAGAACGAAGGAAACAGATCATTTTTTCCGCATAAGGAATGCCATGAAAACAAAACTCAAAACTGTGGCCGAATTGCAATTTTTATTCCAATTCCACAACATGTGGATTTTTTTTCGAGCTTCCCACTCCATTGTATGCAATTGTAAATGGTACTATTAAAAATTACAACTTGTCCCACAAAAAGCAAGCCCTATATTGCTATATGAATGGAAAAATGTAAACGTTATGGCTCTGGGTAGGCAGGGAGTGAAAAATGAAAACACAAAAATGTAAAGGTGCAGGGTCCTGAAAGGGTTAAATGATATGGACAATGTTGGGACATTTTATTTTTATGATTGTATTTTACTTATTTTGTGTTAGAAATAATTTTTTCTATTGGTCTTTATTAGAGATGAGCGAGCACTAAAATGCTTGTGTGCTCGTTATTCGAGTCGAATTTTTCCCGATACTCAGGTGCTCGTTTCGAATAACGAACCCCATTGAAGTCAATGAGAGACTCGAGCATTTTTTGCAGGGGACCGGAGCTCTGCATATGGAAGGTTGAGTGAAAACCTGGAAACCTCAGAAAATGATGGAAACACCACGGAAATGGACAGGAAACAGCAGGGGCAGCATGCATGGATGCCTCTGAGGCCGCCTAATCGTACCATTATGCCAAATACTCGGCAACAGCCTGGTGGTGACCCTCAAGACAATTGTGCTCACCCAGACCATAATGGGCAAGGCACATGCCCATCACATGTTAGTAAAGCACCCAACTAGGTGCAGCGAAGGTCCATCACCGCCTGCAGGTGACACCACTGCCCATGCTGGCACTGCTGTCCTATCCCCCGCCCCACGACGCAGGCATAAGCCTGACACAGCGTGGTGACAGCTTGGTGACCAAGTTAGATTGAGGTAGCAGGTGAACCACCCAAAAATTTACCCTGACACAGCATGGCGGTGAACCCAGAGTGACCAAGTAAAACTGAGGTAGCAGGTGAAGCACTTAAAATTTTACCCTGACACGGAATAGCGGTGAACGTCAGACGCCGCCTGCATGAGATTAGGGATAGAGCTGCTGTCTGTCAGGGAGAGTGACAGGGACTCAATTTAGATGTTGGTTAGGCAGGAATCACCCACAAAGAACCCAACAGCCCTTCTAAGGGCTACAAGCACCTTTTTTTTTTTGGTCTCCTCCTGGCTGCTGGCTGGGACTTGTAGTGCAGCTACCGCCATCTTGGCAGCACGCTTTGCAGAGCGACTGGTGGCAGAAGGGACAGCACGTGGTCCACACAGACCCAAAAGAAATTGCCCAAAGTCCTCTCAGTACTTATTTTTGCTGCAGCTGTACCTTGGCTTGCTGAGATCTGTAGTGCAGTCTAGGGAATACGTTTTTTCTCTGTTATATATATTACAGTCCAGTGAACAATTATGTCGTGTGCTGTACAGTAGCGTCAGTCGTCAGTCTGGGGTATACGTTTTTTCTCTCAGTTATATATCCTACAGTGCAGTACGTAATTCTGTCATGTGCTGCACACTAGCCGGAGTCCAGAAAATATACATTTTTTCTCTCAGTTATATATCCTACAGTGCAGTGAAAAATTGTGTGGTGTGCGTTACACTAGCCGCAGTTTAGAGAATACGTTTTTGGCCTCAGATATTAATTCGACAGTTTAGTGATTACACAAAATATTGAACCCAAGGGCTAAGGGTCGAGGACGTGGGCGTCCAAGTGATGTAGGGGGGCAGAGGCCGTGGTCCTGGGCAGGGTGACACAGTACCTACTGATGAGGGAGCAGTGGAACGCCGTAGAGTTTCGCTCCCTAGCTGTATCTCGCAACTTACAAGGTCACGTGGTACACCACTATTGAAACCACAACAGTGCGAACAGGTGATGACGTGAATAGCGGATAATGTGTCTAGTAATTTATCCACCACCCAGTCTTCCACACAGTCCACCCACTTTAGCCAAGGGAGTAGACCTCTGGCTCCTCCAGCTCAACCTCCTTCCCCCAAGCCTGCCCCCCTCTTCCATGGAAAATATGGATTCAGATCTGGCATACTCACAGGAAGTCTTTTCAGGACCCTACCCAGAGACACAAACCACTGCTCAACAGCAACCTGAGCAGTTGCTCTGTCCCGATGCCCAAAATTTAGAACTTTCGCAGTCTGTGGGTGATGAGAGTGTGGACTTAGTGCAAGTAGTGCGTCATGAGGTTTCGGATGATGATGAGACACGGTTGTCAGACATTGACATTGTTGTCAGGGCAGTAAGTCCCAGGGGGCAGCAGAGTGAGGAATCGGAGGAAGAGCAGGTGCATGATGAGGTGACTGACCCGAGCTGGGTTGGTAAGCCTAGCCAAGACAGTGCTTCCGAGGTGGAGGCAAGTGCAGCACCAGAACAGGTTGGAAGAGGCAGTGGGGTGGCCAGATGGAGAAGCAGGGCCAGAGCAAGTAGATCAGCAACTGTTTCACGGAGTGAAGCTCCCGTGCCGAGGCCTAGATGTTCGCAAGTCTGGAAGTTCTTTAAAGAAAGTGAGGATGACCGATGGACTGTGGTGTGCAACCTGTGCCACACCAGGATCAGCAGGGGTGCCACCACTACCAGCCTAACCACTACCAGCATGCGCAGGCATATGAGTGCTAAACACCCGACTCAATGGAACCAAGGCCGTTCAGTCCCTAGTGCACAAGCTGAAACTATCCTTCCCATCTGACACCGCTAGCGGCAGAGGACGTAGTTCTGTGGGCCAAGTAGCGGGGGAGAGGAGGGGAGCAGGCAGCTTGTCAAGCACTGGCAGGGGAACACTCTCCAAGGCCTTTGCCAGTTTTATGGCACCCCAGCAAGACTATGTCACCCGTCCCCCAGTAGGGGGGAAGCTGTTCAGAAAGATGGTGAGGGAGTACCTAGCTGACCATACCAACATCCTGCCTGATCACTCTGCTCCATACAACTACTGGGTTGCAAAGCTGGACATGACAACTGGCGCTGTACGCCTTGGAGGTGCTGGCCTGTCCTGCCGCTAGTGTGTTGTCAGAGCGGGTCTTCAGTGCAGCTGGTGGCATCATCACTGATAAGTGTACACGCCTGTCAACTGACAGCGCTGACAGGCTGACGATTATTGAAATGAATAAAGCTTGGATTTCACCGGAATGCAAATCTCCACCGGGGTAAAGCAGCTCAGCATGAAGATTCTTTATGTATCCTCTCCTCTTCTCCTCCTCCTCCTCCTATTCACACACAAACGCTGAGCCAACAGGCAATGTTTCTGAGGGCCAACTGGCACTTTTTACAAACAATGTTTATGGAGGGCCACCTACAGGCCCTCTCTCCAATACATTTTTTGGAGTGTCAACTACAGACACTCAAAAACAATTTTTCAGGAGGGTCAACTACAGACACTCTAAAACAATTTTACAGGAGGGTCAACTACAGACATTCCTAAACAATTTTTTGGGAGGCTCACCTACAGCCATTTGACTGCAATGTCAGTCTGACCAAGGCATTGGTGGTGTCACCGCCATGCTGTGTCAGTGTAAAATTTTATGTGCTTCACCTGCTACCTGAGTGTAACTTGGTCACTCTGGGTTCACCGCCATGCTGTGTCAGTGTAAAATTTTATGTGCTTCACCTGCTACCTGAGTGTAACTTAGTCACTCTGGGTTCACCACCATGCTGTGTCAGTGTAAAATTTTATGTGCTTCACCTGCTACCTCAACTAACTTGGTCACTTGTTGGTGTCAACACTAGAGTGCGGCTACTATACCACACACAACAGAATTGTTTACTTCACTGTAGTATATATAACTGAGAAAAAAAACGTAGTCTTTAAATGGCGGCTATTGTACCGCAAAACACTCCATTTTTCACTGGACTGTAGTACATATAACTGAGAAAAAACATAGTCTTTAAATGGCGGCTATTTTACCGCAAAGCACTCCATTTTTCACTGGACTGTAATACATATAACTGAGAGAAAATACGTATTTTATAGACTGACGCTACTGTACAGCACATTAAATAATTGTTCACTGCACTGTGGGATATATAACTGAGAGAAAAAACGTATATTTTCTACACTCCGGCTAGTGTGTAGCACACGACAGAATTTTTCACTGCACTGTATAATATATAACTGAGAGAAAAATGTAGTCTTTAGACGGCAGCTTTTGTAACGCAAACCACTCAATTTGCCACTGCACTGTATAATATATAACTGAGAGAAAAAACGTAGTCTTTAGACGGCGGCTTTTGTACCGCAAACCACTATATTTTTCACTAGACTGTAATACATATAACTGAGAGAAAATAGGTATTTTATAGACTGACGCTACTGTACAGTACATTACATAATTGTTCACTGGACTGGAGTACATATAACTGAGAAAAAATGTATTTTATAGAGTGACGCTACTGTACAGCACACTACAGAATTGTTCACTGGACTGTAATATATCTAAATGAGAAAAAAACGTAGCCTTTAAATGGCGGCTATTTTACCACAAACCACTCCATTTTTCACTGGACTGTAGTACATATAACTGAGAATAAACATAGTCTTTAAATGGCAACTATTTTACCGCAAACCACTCAATATTCACTGGACTGTAGTACATATAACTGAGAAAAAACATAGTCTTTAAATGGCAGCTATTGTACCGCAAACCACTACATTTTTCACTGGACTGTAGTACATATAACTGAGAAAAAACGTAGTCTTTAAATGGCAGCTATTTTACCGCAAACCACTCCATTTTTCACTGGACTGTAGTACATATAACTGAGAAAAAACATAGTCTTTAATTGGCGGCTATTGTACCGCAACCACTACATTTT
>ONZH01016112.1:0-31342 GCA_900303285.1 Rhinella marina | reverse complement strand
GCGCTGTACGCCTTGAGGTGCTGGCCTGCCCTGCCGCTAGCGTGCTGTCAGAGCGGGTATTCAGTGCAGCTGGTGGCGTCATCACCGATTAACGTACACGCCTGTCAACTGACAGCGCTGACAGGCTGACGCTTATTAAAATGAACAAAGCCTGGATTTCACCGGAATTCAAATCTCCTCCGGGGGAAAGCAGCTAAAGATTTAAATAACTTATGTATCCGATTCCTCTTCTTTACTCCTCCTACTCCTCCTCCTCCTCCATGTCGTCTTTGCCTAACGCTGACCAAAAAAACGCCATTTTTTAGAGGTCCAACTGGCACTCTTTCCACAATTTTTCAGGAGGGCCCCCTACAGGCCCTCTCTTCAAACAATTTTTCCAGAGGTCCACCTACAGGCCCTCTCTCCAAACAATTTTTCCGGAGGTCCACCTACAGGCCCTCTCTCCAAACAATTTTTCCGGAGGTCCACCTACAGGCCCTCTCTCCAAACAATTTTTCCGGAGGTCCACCTGCAGGCCCTCTCTCCAAACAATTTTTACGGAGGTCCACCTACAGGCCCTCTCTCCAAACAATTTTTCTGGAGGTCCACCTACAGGCCCTCTCTCCAAACAATTTACGTCTTTTTCCTATCTTTCTCTCTCTCCAAACTATTTTTCCGGATAGCTGCCATATATGGTAATAAACTGAGAAGAATACAGAGAACACATGCCACACTTGATCAAGCTCATAATTTACGACTGTACCGGTTGATGCTAAATTTTTAAGTTGGGGTCCTGCGTCGTCATTCACTGAATTTCACTGATCTCAACGTCTCCTCAAAGAACCGAAAGACCATTGTGGAGAGAGCGGCACAGCTCGCCATCAAAGTGACGAGCCCCAATGCCAGACTGCGCAGCGAAGAGAACGAATAAATATCTCTGTGGTTATTTGTGCTAAATAAAAGTTAAATAAACACAAAAAAAAATTGATCTGTTCCTGTGCCTGATCCACCCAAGTTGAATCTGTCCCATCATGAGAAAGTCCCCCCAAGGAGTCCCCACTGTAACTTGCTTCACTTTCAACTACCTCACCCCCCGACACCTGTGTCTCGCCATTGTCCACCACCTCCTCAGACAACACTGGTAAATCCCCACTGTCAGCACACGGAGACTGCAAAAGGTCTTGCGAATTGGGGCAGAGAATGTTCTGGGGTAGCACATCAGAGAAGGGGTGACTATGGGGTTCCAGGGAGTACGTGACCACATGCAATCTCCATCTAAAAACTCATACTGAGGCTCACCACCATGCTTTACACTGCAATCTTATTGAATGACAGACAATCAGGGGTTCACCGCCAGGTTGTCAGGCAGCATTTTTAAGTGGGTCACCATTACCATGTCCCTGAAAATTGGCGGTGATGGACCTTCGTTGCACCTAGTTGGGTGCTTCCCTAACATGTGATGGGCATGTGCCTCGCCTTTCTTTGTCTGGGTGAGCACAATTGCCATGAGGGTAACCACCAGGCTGTTGCCTGAGAATTTGGGGTAATGGTGGTCATTTTCTGAGGTTTCCAGGTTTTCACCCAGCTTTCCCTAGGCAGAGCCTTGGTCCCCTGCAAAAAATGCTCGAGTCTCCCATTGACTTCAATGGGGTTCGTTATTCGAAACGAGCACCCGAGCATCGGGAAAAGTTCGACTCGAATAACGAGCACCCGAGCATTTTAGTGCTCGCTCATCTCTAATCCTGATGTATTAAACCAAACGGAAGCGTTTTGCTCCTCTGCCAGATCTCATATATTTATATCCTCATTTCCCTAGTTTTGGCCCTCTGTTGACATGCAGTTGCAGTGCTGTGGGGGCGTGTAACAATAATGTCTAAGCAGAGGCGTAGCTAGAGGTTCAGCACAGGGGGGGCGAAACATACTTGAGTGGGCCCCCCCACTTAGTGGCTTCCCAAACGCACGTTTCCAACTTCACAGGCACATACTACTAAGTTGTGGTTATAATATTGTATTATAGAAAGATGACTGTAAAACTGCTAGATCATCTATGCTGCTAAGTACAGTACAATGACTTTTACATACCCTACTCTAAATACTCTCCACATAATTGCAGTAAAATATAGCATAAATAGGAGTAAAAATCAAGGGGACTCCTATGTTAAAGAAATTGTCCCCAGCTTTACTCGCTAAACTAACAGTCCCCTGCCTCCATCAGACCTCAGATAAGCTTAATGTGCCCCCTCAGAACCTCAGATCAGCGTATTGTGCCTCCATCAGACCTCAGATCAGCGTATTGTGCCCCATCAGACCTCAGATCAGCGTATTGTGCCCCATCACGACCTCAGATCAGCGTATTGTGCCCCCATCAGACCTCGGATCAGCTAAATGTGCCCCCATCAGACCTCAGATCAGTAGAGATGTGCCATCAGACCTCAGATCAGCAGAATGTGCCCCCATCAGACCTCAGATCAGCAGAATGTGCCCCCCATCAGACCTCACATCAGCAGATTGTGCCCCCATCAGACCTCAGATCAGCGTATTGTGCCCCATCAGACCTCAGGATCAGCGTATTGTACCCCCATCAGACTCAGATCAGCAGAATGTCCCCCATTAGTCTCACATCAGCCTGCTGTGCCCCCATCAGACCTCAGATCAGCGTATTGTGCCCCATCAGACCTCAGATCAGCGTACTGTGTCCCATCAGACCTCAGATCAGTGTATTGTGCCCCCATCAGACCTCAGATCAGCGTATCGTGCCCCATCAGACCTCAGATCAGCAGAATGTGCCCCCATTAGTCCCTCACATCAGCCTACTGTGCCCCATCAAGACCTCAGATCAGCGTACTGTGCCTCCATCAGACTCAGATCAGCGTTTGTGCCCCATCAGACTCAGTCAGCGTACTGTGCCCATCAGACTAGATCAGCAGATTCAGCAATAGCCCCATGCAATCAGCAGCATCAGTACTGTGCCCCATTCAAGCCCCCATTCAGATCAGCCTACTGGCCTCATCAGATCAGAACGCCCCCATCAGACCTAAATCAGCAGAATGGCCATCAGCTTGTGCTCAGACCTCATCAGCGTATTGTGCCTCCATCAGACCTCTCAGCGTATGTTCAGATCAGATCAGATCAGCTGATCACATCAGCCTACTGTGCCGCATCAGACCTCAGATCAGCGTATTGTGCCCCATCAACCTCACATCAGCCTCTGTGCCCATCGACCTCAGATCAGCCACCCAGCCACATAAGATTAAATAAAAATCTTCTTACCTGTCGGCGCTGCGGCTGCGGTCCGGCGCTCCACTGTCTCCCTAGCGGCGCGCACTATGACCTGACACTGCACGCATTTTAATCTTATGTGGCTGGGTGGGCTGATCTGAGGTCTGCAGGGGGTCCCTAAATAGTGAGCGCTTCATAATGGAAGCCTCACTTGTATTCGCCTGTATTCATCCTTGCTGGGCCCCCCCTGAGTCACTGGGCCCGGAGCCGTCGCCCCCCCCTGCCCCCCTGGTAGCTACGCCTCTGTGTCTAAGTTTTCCTCATGAGTGTCAACAAAAACCGCCTTTCCCCTCCCCCTGCTCTGCAAAGAGAGTGAATAAAATTGCTGCACTATCTGCAGTCTGACTGCTGGGATACTCATGTCTTATATGTGTGACTTTAAGGGTCCATTCACACGAACGTATATTTGCGGGCCTGCATTATTGCGGACCCGCAAATATACGGGGGATGCCCCGCGTGTGTTCTGCAGCGTTCGGAACACACGCCGTGCGGCCCCATTGAAGAAGCCTATACTTGTCCGTGCGCACGGACAAGTATAGGACATGCTTCAAAAGAGCCACGGCACGGAGCTAGCTCCCGGCCCCATAGAGGTGAATGGAGCCGCATCTATTCCCGCAATTTCGTGTGAATGGGGCCTAAGTCTGAGCTGTACAGTACAATGACATTGCTGATACACACAGGATCTTCCCCCTACCTGGTCTTGTGCAATGCTGTGCAAACACTTTTTCACAGCCAGCAGAGGAGTACAGAGGAAAGAACTACAACCAGTGACGTTCCGTGCACAGACAAAAAACGTATGGTAGCACACCATTACACATGCAAACAATAGAACTAGGGATTAGGGATTATTCCTAGTTCTATTGTTTGCATGTGTAATGGTGTGCTACAATACATTTTTTGTTTGCTGCTTACATGTTAGATTTATGGATGTGCACCTGTAACTATGGATGTGCTAGTCTAAATTTTCTTGCAGTTCCGTGCACAGAGGCAGACCTGCTCCTCCTGCTCCCTCAGGCTTGTGCATGGAATGTCATCAGAGTAGAGAAAAAGGTGGCATCACAGGTCATGTGATGCTCAGCAAACTAGGAGAAGAAGGCCACTGTAGATGAACTAAGTGAATTGAAAACTCCTTACATTTGCTTGATTAGAAACACACAAAGAACAAAAAAATTGTTGGACAACCCTTTTAAACAAAAAATACCTGGACAACCCCTAACATGAGCTGAACTGAACTTGGACTTAAAAGTGTAGGAGTACACAGGCAGGATGGAAACAGAACCTGGAGCACTGCAGGAACACATTTACATTCGTAAATGGCTTGATGAGGGGGAAGTGGCGTTGTTTGTTTGTTTTTACACTTGAAACTTATTTTTAACACATTTGATTTTTTTTTCAGTTTTTATTTTTTTCCCATTATGTGACTTCAACTTTTGAGAATCTGCTCCCTGTTTCAATGCAGTACAATACATTCTGTATTATACTGTGTTGAAACTGTCAGTATTACACTGGCAATTGCCTATGAGACCCAAACCTCATAGAATTCCATACACGGCAGGTCCTGGAGTCTTTTTTAAAGTGGTTATCCAACTCATATAATGCCCCCCAAAATGCCCAGTGTATTGTAAGGGTATTTTTAGGTGGCTGATTGGTTCTCCCCTTTACTTCTGTTTAATACTCTTATTGTGTAATAGTTTATGTTTCCCTTGTAATGAAGTGGGTAACAGATAGTACGCATCCCCCATTGTGCTGATAAGATCACATTCCTGAGTGATGCACACTGCTTGATGCACACTGGAGGAGAGGCTAACAGGTTTAAACTCTGCGACCCACATTTTCTCAGGATGTGAATATGATTAAAATATCTCTCTTGTACAACCTGGGGTGTCGGTCATGTGTTATAACGTGGTAGACAGCCATGGCTTATAGCATGATCGACGGAGTCTCCCCCACATTTCGGCTAGTGATGTTTATTTACTTTTTATTTTTCTGTATGTGATTTCTTAGTAAATATATTTGTGACGGGCGACCTCCCACCAGGGACCTATTCTATAACAGAAAACGCCTCCCAGGTGTAGGAATGCTGAGTGGTATATTGGTGGCCTAAAATGTCTCTTTATGGTGTCATGGTGCTCCTACCTGGATACGACTGGATCCCAGGCTTTAGCTCTGATGCAATAAATAGGGGGAATAATTGAGGGATGAAGGAATAAACGAGTCCAGACCTTGAGGTGTAAATCAAACGCAGCTTTACTTGGGTAGACTTGCATTCAGACAACAATCTTTGGCTTTGTCTTGGCCCCAGCGGGTTTTAGCATATAATTGGCAGGCAAACACTTCTGCTCTATCTCTGTTGCTCACTGCTGTACTGACCGGCTTTCTGTAAACTTGGATTACTTCCGAAGGCTGCACTTTCCTCCTTGGTCGGACTTAAGTTGGGCCGGGGAACTACCTCCTGGCTTTTGAGGCTCTATAGTTCTGCCTCGCTGGCCAGCAGAGCTGAAGGTGCACTGGCTGGCATGGGCACGTCCAGCAGAGATTTGCCCTGCACACCTTCCCCTAGCAGGGGTAAACTAGAACTCACTGGTTCTAGCTAGATCCCCACCCTTCCTGCAGGAAATGGTACTAGCCCACTCCTCTCCAGAGGGGGGTCAGAATGGCATGGAAAGGTCCATTCTGAGAAACTACAGCTCTACTATGTTTACTGCCACCTGCTGTTTAACCAGGTACATTACATATTAAACAATTGCATAACTTTGTGTTAAGTGCACCATTTGTGGGACCTGGAATGAAATGCATAGATGACATTCAGGTTAGCAAACATGGATAGTAGCAGAGCGTAGGAATGATAACACTCTGGGGTCTTTTTTAAAGGGGTTATCCAACTCATATAATGCCCCCCAAAATGCCCGGTGTATAGTAAGGGTACATTCACGTAGCCTGCGTAAGCTTATTTATTCTCAAATCTTTCTAATTCACTTTATGTTACACCTAGGCACCTTATACAGGTTATACATATCCCGCCCTCCAGAACCCGTTTTGCTCCAGATGCCCGCATGGCCGCCGCATCTCCCCATCAAGCGGATCAAAACATCAGGGGGCAGTAGCCAATAGCAGGCCGCGAAGGCGACAAGCCTCCCTAGTATCACCATTGATGCTAGGAAGGCTCTTCCCCAGCGCGGCCTGCTATTGGCTGCCCCCCCACCTGTCGCCAAATGTTTTGATCTGCGCAACAGGGAGATGCAGCAGCGGCCATGTGGACATCAGGAGCGGTGCAGGTGCCGGGGAGCTGGGTACGTATAAGCTGTATGAGGTGTCCGGGCATTTTGGGAGGCATTATAGGTGTTAGATAACCACTTTAAGGCTTCCAGGTTCCATGGCAAAAATCGGCCCCTCGCAATCGCAAAGCGGGTGTTGTTAGGCGAACTGCTAGAGCTGTGGCAAAGAAAGGTGAACTGTATAATGGGTTTGGTTGGATATAAAAAAAGGAAGTGCAGGGTTTTAAGAAACCCAAGTGATTTTTCACATGGTGAAAACGAGTCAGTAGAGAGTACCAATTGGCTTAACTGGGTGAGAGGCCTTTTTCAGGATTCGCGAAGTACTATTTCTCTTTATCCTCAAATCCTGCTGAAGGCTTCTCACTCAGTTAAACCAGTTCTTTCTGCTTTGCACTGATAAAGGGCAATTACCCTGAAATAGCTATCTGCAGATGAGGTACTGGGTTAGCTATAATTAAAGTTATGCCTCAAGACCTGTTTAAATGGTTGAGCATTGACATAGGATAGCTACCTTACATTTGTTGGCATCAGAGACACAACTTTATTTTCTTTATGGAAAGAAAGATAATTTGCAAACTGTTTCCCAGAGGAGCATTTCCTGGCCTATAAGACTCCTTACTACTACTAGGCGCTCCCCATAAGGAAAAATTGTACCCCTCGAACCGTTAACACTAACATTAAAATAATTCTTAATGCATTTCTAAAAGTACATGAAATCAAACTGTTCCTTTCTACAGTCACACTAAATATAGGCCTCCCTGTCACTGCAGGGCGATCACTGAGTGGCCTTGGCAGAATCTTATGAGTGATTTATAAATAAAATAATTTCTTGGCCAGAGTCATTGTTTTGCTCTTCTAAATTACAGTTCTTAGCAATTGCTTTTGCTTATACAGTAGATATATAACAAAGAAGAGCATGTGTGCCCTAAAGCTGCAGATCTGTTTCTCAGAGGAGCACGGATTAGTTCTCTGTGAACAGATTAGACACATAAACTGGCAGAGAGGTGGGCAAAAGATTATATATTTAGAAAAATCATAAAATGTGGCATCTGTACAAATGTTTTTCACATCTTATTTTCCACAGTATCCTCAGCAAAGAATGAATATGTCCCCATTTCACAAAATGGTGAACAGCCTATATCATATTTATGTTTGTGTTGCTGTTATGTTATGGATTCGTCTTAGCTTAACCCATTTAAGACAGAGCCATTTTTCACCTTAAAGACCAGGACAAATTTTGGAAATGTGACATGTATCACTTTATGTTGTAATAAAGCTGAAATACTTTTACTTACCCAAGCCATTCTGAGACTGTTTTCTTGTGACACATTGTACTTCATGGCAGTGGTAAATTTGAGTCCATATATTTCACCTTTATTTATAAAAAAAATCCAAGATTTACCAAAAATTTGGAAAATTTAGAAATTTCCAAAATTTCCATGTCCCTGCTTTTAAGGCAGATAGCGATACCTTATTTGTCTACTTTATGTTGGCATAATGTTGTAACTGTCATTTTATGTGTTTTTGGATGGATTAGAATTTTAGATGCAATTTTTAAAATTTTAAAGAAAATTTCCAAAACCCACTTTTTTAAGGACCAATTATGTTGGCATAATGTTGTAACTGTCATTTTATGTGCTTTTGGATGGATTAGAATTTTAGATGCAATTTTTAAAATTTTAAAGAAAATTTCCAAAACCCACTTTTTTAAGGACCAATTCAGTTATGAAGTCACTTTGTGCCGCTTACATAATAGTAACCACTAGAGATGAGCAAACATGCTCGTCCGAGCTTGGTGCTCGTTCGAGCATTAGGGTACTCGTAACTGCTCGATGCTCGGACGAGTATCTCGCCATGCTCGAGGAAATGGCAACTTCCGCATCGTGCTTTTTTGGCACCTAAAAACACAGCCAATCACAAGCCAGGAGACTCTACAGTACACCCAGCATCACGTGGGGCCCTTATATGTCGATAGCAGGGGTTGGCTGGCCGGATCAGGTGACCCTGGAATATACTACCGACTGGCCGCGGCGCTCGGCTCAGATGCCGTCTGGATGTCGTTAGGGATAGAGCTGCTGCCTTTCAGGGACAGTGTTAGGGCCTGCATTTAGTTGTCTGTTAGGCAGGGATCACCCACAAAGAACCCAACAGCCCTTCTAAGGGCTAGAAGATATTTTATTTATTTATTTTTGTCACTTGGCTGGCTGGCACTAGTAGTGCAGCTATCGCCATATCTAACCCTGTTTTTTTTTTTTTTTGTTCTATCTCAGTGATACAAATCCATTGCACACAGCACTGTGGAACCATTCTGTGTGTCACAGTTCAGCACTGACTCACTCCAATCCATATATACTGTCCAGGTGACACTTTCTGTACGTCACACAATACAACCAAGTCATTTGCTACCAATATCATCTACCGCTTGATCCAGAAAATTCTCTGTGTGACATTTGTCTGGGTCACAGACTAAATAGCCACCGTTAACAGGGTGTCAGTCAGTTCTACCATATTTCATGCACGTCACGTTCCCAAAAAAACAAAATATAAAAAAAAAAAATTATTATTTCAGTTGTTTTAGCTCAGTGATACAAATCCATTTTACTCAGCTGCGTGTAACCTTTCTGTGTGTCACAGTTCAACACATTCGCTCCCATCTGTATATACTGTCCAGGTGACACTTTCTGTACGTCACACAATACAACCAAGTCATTTGCTACCGATATCATCTACCGCTTGATCCAGAAAACTCTCTGTGCGACATTTCTCTGGGTCGCAGACTAAATAGCCACCGTTAACAGGGTGTCAGTCAGTTCTACCATATTTCCTGCACGTCACGTTCCCAAAAAAACAAAATATAAAAAAAAAAATTATTGTTTCAGTTGTTTTAGCTCAGTGATACAAATCCATTTTACTCAGCTGTGTGTAACCTTTCTGTGTGTCACAGTTCAGCACACTCGCTCCCATCCGTATATACTGTCCAGGTGACACTTTCTGTACGTCACTTAATTCTACCAGACTGAACAAGTTTGTGGGTTTCAGTACACCAGGCCCGTTTAATTTTTTTTTTATATCATACACTTATATACAAACAATGTTGAACCCCAGGGCTAAGGGTCGAGGACGAGGGCGTGGGCATTCAATTAATGCAGGGGGCAGAGGCCGTGGTCCTGGGCAGGGTGAGACAGTACCTGCTGATGAGGGAGCTGTGGAACGCCGCAGAGTTACACTCCCTAGCTTCATGTCTCAACTTACAGGGACACGTGGTAGAGGACTGTTGAAACCACAACAGTGCGAACAGCTGATCTCGTGGATTGCGGACAATGCTTCAAGTAATTTGTCCACCAGTCAGTCTTCCACGCAATCCACCCACGTTACCCAAGGGAGCACTCCTCTGGCTCCTCCACCTCAACCTCCTTCCCCCCAGTCTGCCCCCTCCCAGGAAAATTTGGAATGTGATCCGGCATACTCTCAGGAACTGTTTTCTGGACCCTTCCCAGAGTCACAAACCACTTCTCAGGTTGCTGCTGACCTCGTTCCCGATGCCCAAGTTTTCCAACTGTCGCAGTCTGTGGGTGATGATGATGACAATGTTGAGTTAGTGGAAGAAGTTTGTAAAGAGGTGTCAGACGATGAGGAGACACGGTTGTCAGACAGTGGTGAAGTTGTTGTTAGGGGAGGAATTCCGAGGGGGGAGCAGACTGAGGAATCGGAGGATGACGAGGTGACTGACCCAAGCTGGGTTGATATGCCGAGTGAAGACAGTGCTTCTGAGGCGGAGGCGAGTGCTGCACCAGAACAGGTTGTAAGAGGCAGTGGTGTGGTCAGAGGGAGAAGCAGGGCCAGAGCTGGTGCATCAGCAGCAACTGTTTCACGTAGTGAAGCTCCCGTGGCGAGGCCTAGATGTTCGCAAGTCTGGAGGTTCTTTAAAGAAAGTGAGGATGACCGACGGACTGTGGTGTGCAACCTGTGCCACACCAGGATCAGCAGGGGTGCCACCACTACTAGCCTAACCACCACCAGCATGCGCAGGCATATGAGTGCTAAACACCCCACTCAATGGAACCAAGGCCGTTCACCACCTCCTGCGGGTCACACCACTGCTCCTTCCCCTGTGTCACTCGCTGCCTCTGCTAGTCAACCCCCTGCGTCACTAGCTGCCTCTGCTAGTCAACCCCCTGCCCAGGACCCCGGCACGAGCGCCTCCCGCCGGAAAACCACACCTTCGCCTCAACGATCCTCCACAGTGTCCACCAATGTGTCCCAGCGCAGCGTTCAGCTGTCTTTACAGCAGACGCTGGAGCGCAAGAGGAAATACAGTTCCACCCACCCACATGCCCAAGCCCTCAACGTCCACATCTCCAAATTGCTTAGCCTGGAGATGCTGCCCTATAGGCTGGTAGAGACCGAGGCCTTTCGCAATCTCATGGCGGTGGCTGCCCCTCAGTATTCGGTCCCCAGCCGCCACTATTTTTCCCGATGTGCCGTCCCAGCCCTACACCAGCACGTGTCGGAGAACATCATCCGTGCCCTGACCAACGCTGTTTCTGAGAAGGTCCACCTAACCACGGACATGTGGACAAGTGCTGCCGGGCAGGGACACTATATCTCACTGACGGCACATTGGGTTAACTTGGTGGAGGCTGGGACCGAGAATGACCCTGGGGCCGCTCATGTACTGCCCACACCGAGGATTGCGGGGCCTACCTCGGTCACGGTCTCTCAGACGTACTATGCCTCCTCCTCCTCCTCCGACCCCTCCTCCTCCACCGAATTACCATCCGTGGGCACGGCGCCTTCAGTCGGTAGCTCTAGGCGCAGCAGCAGTGCCGTGGGTAAGCGCCAGCAGGCGGTGCTCAAACTGCTGAGCTTAGGTGACAAAAGGCACACCGCCCAAGAGCTGTTACAGGGCATCACGGCGCAGACCGATGTGTGGCTGGCACCGCTGAACCTCAAGCCAGGCATGGTTGTGTGTGACAACGGGCGTAACCTGGTGGCGGCTCTGCAACTCGGCAGACTGACACATGTGCCATGCCTGGCCCACGTGTTCAATCTAATAGTTCAGCGGTTCCTCAAGACATACCCCAATCTGTCTGATTTGCTCACCAAGGTGCGCCGCATCTGTGCGCATTTCCGCAAGTCGAGCACAGATGCTGCCACTCTCAGGGCAGCACAGCGCCGCCTACAACTGCCCGCTCACCGACTGTTGTGCGACGTGCCCACGAGATGGAATTCCACATTAAACATGTTATCCAGAGTTTACCAGCAGCGCAGAGCTATTGTAGACTGCCAGATGTCATCTTCCACCAGAACTGGTAGTCAGGTCTCTCAGATTCCTCAAGTCTACAATGAGGAGTGGACGTGGATGTCTGATATCTGCCAGGTGTTGAGCAACTTTGAGGAGTCAACACAGATGGTCAGCGGCGATGCCGCCATTATCAGCCTCACCATCCCGCTGCTTTGCCTGTTGAAAAACTCACTGCTCAGCATCAAGTCGGATGCTTTGCGCTTGTCACAAGAGACGGTGGAGGAAGATACGTCGCTTGATAGCCAGAGCACCCTCCGGTCTGTTTCTCAGCGCCTATCGGAGGAGGGGGATGAGGATGAGG
The DNA here is from genome assembly GCA_900303285.1 of Rhinella marina. Taxonomy (NCBI): domain Eukaryota; kingdom Metazoa; phylum Chordata; class Amphibia; order Anura; family Bufonidae; genus Rhinella; species Rhinella marina. The sequence goes on along the minus strand of ONZH01016112.1, from coordinate 19,203 downwards.
AGGAAGAGGAGGAGAATGTCGGCGAGACAGTAGAGGGTACCAGTGCTCAGTCCTTAACTCTTGAGCGTGTATGGGCTGAAGAGGAGGACTTGGAGGGAGGAGGAAATGGAGAGTCAGGTCAGTGAGGAGAGGGGATTCTTGCGTGTTGGGACTCTGGCGCACATGGCAGACTTCATGTTAGGCTGCCTATCCCGTGACCCTCGCGTTAGAAGAATTTTTTCCAACACCGATTACTGGGTGTTCACTCTCCTGGACCCACGGTACAAGCAGAACCTTTCCACTCTCATCCCTGCAGAGGAAAGGAGTATGAGAGTGAATAGGTATCAACAGGCCCTGGTGCACAAGCTGAAACAATTCTTCCCATCTGACGCCGCTAGCGGCAGAGGGCATGGTTCTGTGGGCCAAGTAGCGGGGGAGAGGAGGCGAGCAGGCAGCTTGTCCAGCACTGGCAGGGGAACGCTCTCCAAGGCCTTTGCCAGTTTTATGTCACCCCAGCAAGACACTGTCACCTGTCCCCAGTCTAGGCAGAGTAGGGGGGAGCTGTACAGAAAGATGGTGAGGGAGTACCTAGCTGACCATACCAACGTCCGTAGCGATCACTCTGCTCCATACAACTACTGGGTTTCAAAGCTGGACACGTGGTCTGAACTGGCGCTATACGCCTTGGAGGTGCTGGCCTGCCCTGCCGCTAGCGTGCTGTCAGAGCGGGTATTCAGTGCAGCTGGTGGCGTCATCACCGATAAGCGTACACGCCTGTCAACTGACAGCGCTAACAGGCTGACGCTTATTAAAATGAACAAAGCCTGGATTTCACCGGAATTCAAATCTCCTCCGGGGGAAAGCATCTAAAGATTTAAATAACTTATGTATCCGATTCCTCTTCTCTACTCCTCTTCTCTACTCCTCCTCCTCCTCCATATCGTCTTTGCCTAACGCTGACCCAAAAAACGCCATTTTTTAGAGGTCCAACTGGCACTCTTTTAGCACAATTTTTCAGGAGGGCCCCGTACAGGCCCTCTCTTCAAACAATTTTTCAAGAGGTCCACCTACAGGCCCTCTCTTCAAACAATTTTTCAGGAGAGCCCCCTACAGGCCCTCTATTCAAACAATTTTTCCAGAGGTCCACCTATAGGCCCTCTGTCCAAACAATTTTAACGGAGGTCCACCTACAGGCCCTCTCTCTCTCCAAACAATTGTTCTGGAGGTCCACCTACAGGCCCTCTCTCCAAACAATTTTTCCGGAGGTCCACCTATAGGCCCTCTCTCCAAACAATTGACGTCTTTTTCCTATCTTTCTCTCTCTCCAAACTATTTTTCCGGATAGCTGCCATATACGGTATTAAACTGAGAAGAATACGGAGAACACATGCTACACTTGATCAAGTTCATAATTTACGACTGTACCGGTTAAAGCAACAGTTTTCCCAAATCCAGTCCGGCTGTTGTCACCACCACACACGCTAGCCCAGGGGGCACTCCTCTGGCTCTTCCAGCGAAACCTCCTTCCCCCCAGCCTGCCCTCCACCTACAGGCCCTCTCTCCAACCAATTGACGTCTTTTTCCTATCTTTCTCTCTCTCCAAACTATTTTTCCGGATAGCTGCCATATACGGTATTAAACTGAGAAGAATACAGAGAACACATGCTACACTTGATCAAGTTCATAATTTACGACTGTACCGGTTGATGCAACAGTTTTCAAAAATCCATTCTGGCTGTTGTCACCACCACACACGCTAGCCCAGGGGGCACTCCTCTGGCTCTTCCAGCGAAACCTCCTTCCCCCCAGCCTGCCCCCCACCTACAGGCCCTCTCTCCAAACAATTGACGTCTTTTTCCTATCTTTCTCTCTCTCTCCAAACTATTTTTCCGGATAGCTGCCATATACGGTATTAAACTGAGAAGAATACAGAGAACACATGCTACACTTGATCAAGTTCATAATTTACGACTGTACCGGTTGATGCAACAGTTTTCAAAAATCCATTCTGGCTGTTGTCACCACCACACACGCTAGCCCAGGGGGCACTCCTCTGGCTCTTCCAGCGAAACCTCCTTGCCCCAGCCTGCCCCCCCCCCCCACCTACAGGCCCACACTACAAACAATTTAGCCGGATAGGGGACGTATCAGAAGTTGCACTCATGTTTGTTTTTGTTCTTCTTTTTTCTGCCTCCTGACCTGTGATAGGCAGAGCATGGACACGTCCCCTTAGCTGCAGTGGGAAAAACACTCCCCTGGCCAGAGCAAGCTCTTTTTCCGTTTTCCGTGTTCGAAAAATCCATTAAATATAGGGTCCCAAGATAGGGGACGTATACGGTATTAAACTGAGAAGAATCGATACCATACGGGTTAAAGCAACAGTTTTCCCAAATCCAGTCCAGCTGTTGTCACCACCACACACACTAGCCCAGGGGGCACTTCTCTGGCTCTTCCAGCGAAACCTCCTTCCCCCCCACCTACATGCCCTCTCTCCAAACAATTTTCCCAGGTAGGGGGACATATTAGATATTGTACTGATTTTGAATTGCCTCCTGCGATAGATGGGAATCGAACCCGCATCAACTGATTGGGAAGTAGCTATGCTCACCACTATACCACCAGCAGGCACGGTAACTGATAAGAACAGATACTAAACTTGATTTTAGCTGCAGTGCCAGCATGAGTAGTGGTGTCACCTGCAGGCGGTGATGGACCTTCGTTGCACCTAGTTGGGTGCTTCCCTAACATGTGATGGGCATGTGCCTCGCCTTTCTTGGTCTGGGTGAGCACAATTGCCATGAGGGTAACCACCAGGCTGTTGCCTGAGAATTTGGGGTAATGGTGGGATTAGGCAGCCTCAGAGGCATCCATGCATGCTGCCCCTGCTGTTTCCTGTCCATTTCCGTGGTGTTTCCATCATTTTCTGATGTTTCCAGGTTTTCACCCAGCCTTCCCTAGGCAGAGCCTTGGTCCCCTGCAAAAAATGCTCGAGTCTCCCATTGACTTCAATGGGGTTCGTTACTCGAAACGAGCACCCGAGCATCGGGAAAAGTTCGACTCGAATAACGAGCACCCGAGCATTTTAGTGCTCGCTCATCTCTAGTAACCACCCATAAATTACCCCATTTTATAAACTACAGCCTTCAAGTTATTCAAAACTGATTTTTACAAACTATGTTAACGCTTTAGGTGTTCCACAGGAATTAAAGGAAAATAGAGAAGAAATTTCAAAATGTAACTTTTTTTTCAGATTTTCAATTTTAATCAATTTTTTCATGTAACACAGCAAACAAAACTCAACATTTATTACTCTGATTCCGCAGTTTAAAGAAACACCCCATATGTGGTATTAAACCACTGTATGGCCACGCGGCAGGGCGCTTAAAGGAAGGAGCAACATATGGATTTTGGAGGGCAGATTTCTCAGGGATAATTTTAAGTTGCCATGTCACATTTGAAGACTCTCTGATGCCCTACAGTAGAAACTCCTAAAGAGTGACACCATTTTGGAAACTACGGGATAAGATGACAGTTTTATTGGTACTATTTTGGGGTACATATGATTTTTGATCGCTTGATATTATACTTTTCGTGAGGCAAGGTAACCAAAAAATGGCTGTTCTGGCACCATTTTTACTTTTTGTTTTTTACAGCATTCAACTGACAGGTTAGATCAGGGATCAGCAACCTCCGGCACTCCAGCTGTGTTGAAACTACGACTCCCAGCATGCACACTTGCTTAGCTGTTTTCAGAACTCCCATAGAAGTGAATGGAGCATGCTTGGATTTGTAGTTTCACCACATTTGGAGTGCCAAAGGTTGCTGACCACTGAGTTAGATCATGCATTATTTTTATAGAGCAGGTGGTTATTGACAATATGATACTAAATATATCTATTTTTATTTTTTGTTCCAGTTTTACATACTAAAGCATTTTTGAAGAAAATAAATCATGTTTTTGAGTCTTCATTTTCTGAAAGCCATATTTTTTTTTTTTACTTTTCTGCCAATCATCTTGTGCAGGGGCAGTGTTGCCAACCAGAATTTTTCTTTTTTCTGGACAACTTATCCCAAAATTACGGACGGCTAACCTTTTTTACGGACAAATTGGTAAACCATAATGAATGATGAAGATTATAAGTAATCTATGTCTATATCTCAATGTACTGATAAGGATTCATTACCAGCATTTACTGTGAGCTATAGAATCATGATAGTCACCACCAAAATAATGTAGTCAAGAGCCACTAGCCTCAAAAAAATCACGGACACATCAATTTTTTTTCACGGACACAGGAAAAAAAGTCACCTATTTTTACGGACTGTCCAGAAATTTCTGGACGGTTGGCAACCCTGTGCAGGGGCTCGTTTTTTGCAGGAAGATTTGATGTTTTTGATGGTACCATTTTTGCGTACATATAATTTTTGATCATTCAATATTACACTTTTTTGGGACAAAGTAACAAAAAAATTGCTGAAAATTGCTACCCATTCACCTGAGTGGGTAGATCATGTGATATTTATATAGAGCCACTAGTTATAGATGCTGCAATATTCAATTTGTCTATTTTTATTTATTTTAAATTTTTTATTAAAAATCACTTGAAGGGAAAGGGGCACTTTTTTTTAACTGTAAATTTATTTATTTTTATAAACCCTTTTTTTTTTTTTTTACTTTTTTCACTTTTAATTTTTGCTCCAGTAAAGAGACTTCAACATTTCAGGGTCTGATCCCTGTTTCAATGTGGTACAATACATGCTCTATTGTACTACATTAACTGTCAGTGTAATACACTGGGGGCTGGGCCTCATAGGCTTCTGTACATGGCAGAGCATGAGACCTTTGCGTGGCTTGGAGTTGCCATTAATGTTGAGCGAAGCGAGCTTTGGAGGCTACATCCTCGTTCAAAACGTCGGAATAATACTGTGACTGACAGCCGGGCCCCTCCCTCTGCGATCCATTTATGTACTGCGCCAGCATCGATTGAGGCATTTAAGGGGTTAATCCACTGTAAATGCAGATGCTGGCAGATACAGCAGGGGACAAGCCTCCCTAGTGTCACCCGTGATGCTAGGGAGGCTTGTCCCCGCCTGCCATTGGCTGCTCCCCCAGACACCGGACGTTTTCATCCGTGCACGGAGAGAAGCTGCTTTGGTGGTGCGGGGAGCAAAAGCGGCACAGGGATCGGTCTAACCAGGTAAGTATATTCAATGTGGGGGGCCCATCATATTGGGGCATTTTATAGTATTGGATAACCCCTTTAACATAATCTGCCTTTGACTCTGTAGCAGAAAGCAGGACTTTCCCATTGCATAATCCACATTGAAAACACCATCGAAAACTTCCCATTGACTTCAAAGTAAAAAAGTCAACCATGTGCACCTGGTAGTGTTTTTTTAACAACTGATTTTAAAAACATTTGAGAAGTGGCATATTACATCTTTGAAGCAGAGTTGAAGATGGTTTTCTATAGACATCAATGGGAAAAGTGTAAAATGCATTGTCTGGAGTGTATTAGGCAGTGTTTCCACCACCAAATAAAGACCTTTTTTAGCTGCTGATTCTGCTACTGATTCTCCTGCTGCTGATTTTATGCCTCCTTCACACATCAGTGTTCAGTCAGTGATTTCCATCGGTGATATTGAGTCGAAACCAGGTGCCACTCTAAACACAGAACCGGTACAGATACTTTGTCTGTGGAGGCTCCAATTCTGGTTTTGGCTCACAATCACTGATGGAAATCACTGACCAAAAAACAAGTGTGGCCGGACTTAGGGCGTAGCTGAGGGGAGGCCAGCATGACAGGGTTTGGGTGGCGAAGTGGAGACAATTAAAGGGTAAATGGTCACTGAAGGGCTAGTGGCGGGAGTTGCTAGGGCAACTAGAGGGGGTGTGGTGGGAGGGTTTAAATAGTGGGGTAGTGGTGAGGATATCCATTTTGGTGAAGCGAACGCCCACCCACCCACCCAGGGATTTTAGTGTAGGGCTTAGGTAGTTAGGTAGAGAGATGAGTAGGGAGAGTGATTGTCGCGGCAGTCGTGGCGGGGGGAGGTCCTAGAAGTTGGCGGAGATGGTGGTAAGTTGGAATGGGAGGGCCCCATGGGTGGGGGCTGGACTCTTATTGGGGAATAAGTGGGCGTCCATCAATTTTAAGGTGCCTCCGAGCTGGCGCTCATCGGCTGGGGGCAAGATGGAGTTGCCATGTTATAGAGTTTATACATTTCTGGTTATTTTGGGCTTCTAGGACCTCCCTCGTCAGTTTACTTAAGGAGGATGTGGGTTTTTTGGTATAATATGTTGTTGTTATTTATGTTTTATTAATAAATACAGCTGCTGTGGCCGTTTAATCCGAATAATGTGTATGGCTCTTATTTTGGGTTGGTTTAAAGGAATGGGAAAGGTAGGGCCGGAGCGAGCAGACTACTCAATACCTTAGTCATGTGAATGAGGCTTTACACTGTGAATAAAGCCTAAAGCTACCTGCACACATAAATGTATTTGATGCAGATTTCCCATGCTGATTTGCTTAAGATTTCACTGGATTGTTGTGCTAAATTTAAGTCAAAATCCACGTTACTTTTGGATTTTGTTGTAGATTTTCCCCAAATTTCACCCTTTGCATTGCAAAGTTTGAAATCTGTACCACAGATCAATTTACACATGGAAAATTTGTGCACCATGTAGATGAGACTTTAAAAATCACCTTAACTGTTGGCTAAATCTTCATGAAATGCAAAATGTGTACAGTTGCCTTAAATGAGTCTTGTGGGATCACTCAGGACAAAAATACAGTTGAATGCTGGACGGGGCATGGAAGTGATATCTTTCTTCCCCGCCATTCACTCTAATAGGCTTTTAGCCTTTAGGCGATGATGGTGTCATCAGCATACAGCTCACGGCAAAGGCCAGAAGATGCAAATGTCCTGCACTGCATCACTGACAGCCGCATAGAGGTAAGTATTTGTATTTAATATTTTTATTTGGCAGCATGCCATTGGGCCACTATAGGGGTGCATTATTATTGGTGGAGTGACCACTATGCAGACATTAGCTCTACTGGTGACACTAAAAAAGGGTATTTTTGTATTGGCACACAAAAGGGGGCATTATATCATACTGGCACAAATAAGGGGGGCATTGTGGGGACATTAGCTCTACTGGGGGCACTTAAAGGGGTTATTTTTTTGTACTGGCACACAGAAGAAACATTTTGTTGTAGTGGCACACATTATAAGTGGGTACTTTTTGTACTGGCACGTTATAAAAAGCTATTTTTTGTACTGGCACATGTTATAAGGTGCATTTTTTGTACTGGAACACACATTATAAGGGGGTATTTTATATACTGGCACAGAAACCAGTCTTTATAAGAGATGGTGGCAAGGGAAGCAATCTATGAGGAAGTGTGCATGGGGAGCAGTCCTTATGAGATATGGGGTGACATGAGGGAGTAGACTGTGTGAGAGGTGTTGCATGAGGAAGTAGAAAATTGAGGTGATTATGGGTACCAAGAGGGGTGTCTTTTAGTCTGATATGGGGTCTAAATATATTTAGATGTTTCATCTTGAATCTGAATTTATTCAGGGGTTCTGGTTTCAAGTATGAATTCATTCTAGGGTGTGGTCTGGGCATCTAAATTTATTTAGGTCTCTGGTCTGGGATATGATTAGTTAAGTTTTGTGGTTTTGTTTGGGGACCATTTAAAAGAGCAGGAAGGGCTACAATCTGAGAAGATGTTACCCGTGAGTCAATGGATGGAATAGTTTTGTAGTTTGTGAGTGCATCTGACAAGTCTAGCATAGCCTCCATTCAGACACTTTCTTTAAAACGGTGCAGACGTTTCTTTAAAATGGTGCAGAACCACGCAACAGCCCAGAACATCCCTTTACACATAGACCACCATGAGAACTTAGATTCTCTAGAAATGATGCATTTGTATTATATTCACAGCCCTAAGGGCATGTTCACACAGCTGATTTTGAGGCATAAAAAAGAAACAGATTTCAAGCATGTGACCCCGTCTACATGTGTACAGAAGCATCGCTGAGAGAAGCCTTTGTGTTGACACTGAGTGTTGGGAGGAGGTATAGTGCTGTTTAGGTATAGTGCAGTAGTGGCCAAATGATGGATCATGGTGTGGTACTTTCAGCCTCTAGATGCTCCCACAGTGACATCTGTCCTTATTTAACCCCTTCACGCCCAGCACCGTACCAGTAAGGCGCTTGGTAGGTCTTTAAAGATAGCCGCGGGTGGCCTGCAGATTCCTATAGCAGACACTCGCTGCTGATGTCCGCAACCGGCAGTAATGCAGATCGCGGACATTTAACCCCTCTGGATTGACCACGGCATCCGATTGCGTGAAACACTGGAAGGGCGTGCTTCCGGTGTTGCTCCGGCTCCCCCGTGCGGCGATCGGAGGAGGCGGAGCGTGTGTGCAGCAGCCCCTACCTTTGTGAATGCCAGGAGGCTTTGCCTGTAATAGGGCTCCATAGGAAACTAGTAAAATCATCATAGACCTCAATGAAAGTGCATTGGAGTCTATGATATAAGCAATCAGATGATTGCTTGTTATAGTTCCCTATGGGAACTATAAAAAAGTGTAAAATAATTAAATAAACTAAAAAAAACATAAAAATTCACCCCCTTTCCCCAAAATAAAAATAAAAGAACTAAAAAAATAAAAAAAATACACATCATGGGTATCGCCATGTGCGAAAACAACCATACTATAAAAATATAAAAATTTCTTTCCCATACGGAAAACAGCAAAATGGATTCACCGTTTTTGGTTGCTTTATTTTCTAAAAAAAAATTAAATAAAAAGTGATCAAAAAAATCATACACACCTCAGAATGGTATCAATGAAAAGTTCCGATTGCTCCACCAAAAATGTACAGCTCCGTACACATAGATACAAAAAAGTTCAAAATATGGCGACAAAAAAAAATATTTTTTCCAACTTTATAATTATTTTATCACTATCAAAACGCAAGAAAAACTATACATATTAGATATCACCGGATTCGTACTCACCTGTAGAATGAAAGTAACTGGTCAGTTTTATTGCACATTGAACGTTGTAAATAAAAAACCCGTAAAACTGTGGCGGAATTGCTTTTTTTTTTGCAATTTCACCCGATTTGGAATTTTTTCCTGCTTCCCACTACATTATATGCAATATTAAATTGTGGCGTTGGAAAGTACAACTTGTCCCGTAAAAAGCAAGCTCTCATACAGCTATGGGAATAGAAAAATAAAAAAAAAGTTATGGCTCTGTGAAGGCAGGGAGCGCAAAACAAAAACAAAAAAACCTCTGGGAGTGAAAGGGTTAAAGGGGTTCTCCAGGAATTAAGAAAATGAAAATACTTAAATATTACTTCATTATAAATATATTCCCAAATATCTTTCATTAGTTATAATGGCTTATTTTGTCTGGGGAGCAATCATTGGGAGAAACAAAATGGCCGCTATCATATTAGTACACAGAAAACCTGTCCTAATCACACATTACTTCACAACACTGAGGTAAACAGCTGTCTCATTCTCCTCTCTGCTCGGCTTGTCAGGAATTATGATCCTGAATACAAATGATAAGATCTTTAGCTGAATCTCTGTTAAACCCAGTACATTATAACTAACGAAAGATATTTGGGAATAAATTTATAATAAAGTAATATTTATGTATTTTCATTTTCTTGATTCCAGGAGAACCCCTTTAACTAATAAAACCAGCTGGGAATTCTAAGTTATATTTGTGTGTAAATGCATTAAACTAGGAATACCCAACCTGTGGCCCTCCAGCTGTTGCACAACTACAACTACCAAGATGCCCTGATAGCTGTAGGCTGCCTGGGCATTCTGGGAATTGTAGTTTTGCGACAGCTGGAGGGCTGCCGATTGTGCATCCCTGCACTAAACTATATAAAATAAATATTAGACTGAATAAATGTAATAATATGCTAAACATAAAAAGTATTGATTTAAAGGTAACCTGTCATCTCCAAAACACCCCGTGAACTACAGTAAGCGGTTTATAGTGTAAGTGACGTTGAGTCCGGTTATGTAATTCTTCATACTCACTTCCATTCTGATGTTGTGCTCCCACAAACCTGCAGTAAAATGCACTCACTGGACTCCGGTGCTCACTCACATAATGGAGACGTCTCAAAGAAGAGTCCAGTGAGTGCATTTTACTGCAGGTTTGTGGGAGCACAGCGTCAGAACGGAAGTGAGTATGAAGATAAAACTTTCATATTCGGATTCAGCATCATTTACACTATACAACACTTACTCTAGTTCAGGGGGTGTTTCGGAGATGACAGGTTCCCTTTAAGTTATGATTAGCTATTTTTCATTTGTTCATTGTCAAATGAAGAAAGTGTCAATAACCGACCATTAATCTATCTGCTTTCTTACTGCCCATTAGGAGCCAGCAGTCTACTCAGGGCTAGCAAATGGTGAATAAATTCACAGCTTGTCCTTTTCAGTACTGAACCTAACCGGCAGTGTTCTAATATATGCGGTCCCATCCCTCAATATAAAACCAAGAAGCTCATCTGTTGTCAAATTTGCATCGCCCCACTTATCTCTGTTTTAAATGGATAAATTTGATTGAGTCCTTCATGTTTAAAACTACCAAAGAATGTGTTATTATAGCACTGGATGGAGATTAGGCACCTGCTACCAGTGTGTCAGCTGTTCGCAGACGCTGTGTGTGTCATTCATCAATAATTGCATGGGCATTTTTATTGTGTAAAATAGAATCATGATAATCGGGCTCAGCCTATAAACATATTAGAAATGAGTTTATTGTGTTACCTTACGGCCATGTTTTTTTGTATATAACACAATTTATTTTTCAGCTTTGTGCTTTTCTTTAGTGCCCAGCCATATTTCTGAAATCTTCCAAATGACAAAATAATACATAGAGCTGATGTAGGCAAAGGGGTTAGGTAATGCAGCGAGGGGTGGGTTGATGTTACATATGCATGGCTGACTGTGGAGGGGAGGTCCTGTCAATGCAAGTACAAAATCTTCCTGGCCTTTAACAAAGGAATAATTGTGTTTTAATGCTATTATACATGTATCTGGATGGAAGATGAACATCAGCACAATTAACAGAACTGCATTATGCATAGCACAGAGGAGTTCACTGCAACCTCAGTGAAACAGCTATTATGCTTTTAAATTTACAACTTACTAAGATACTTGTAATGTGAATTTTAATTAATACAAATGAATATAATTTACTAAACTAAGTCAACTACCCTGTTTCTCCAAAAATAAAACCTACCCTGAAAGTAAGCTCTAGCTTGAGTTTTCAGGGTTTTTGGAGAAGGCTTGAAATATAAGCCCTACTCTAAAAAATAAGCCCTAGTTACAATTCAATAAAAACAGTGTTCAAGCAGCTAAACTGTGTAAAATAGAATACAGCAGGACAGAAGACCCTTAGAAAGAAAGCAGAGGCCCCACAACAATAAGGGTTAGCTAATGCCGGGTGCCACATTCGCATCACTCCACACCCTAGCCCACTAATGCTGTCACACACAAAACGGGTAGCGCTAGTCCCACTGACATCACTCCACTCCCGAGCCTGAGTATTGTGGCTGCCTTTGGTCACAAGGGGGAGCTGCTGCACTGGAACTCAGCGGGAACAGGAAGTGATATGACGGTGATGCGACGGTGACTGTTTTTTGAGGAGGTCTGGTGAGTGAGTGTTCATGAATTCCAGTTAATGTAGACTTTCATACAGTACATGGAAATTCAGGGTTTGGAGAGTTATGCTGATGTTAAAGAATGTAATTACATGATTATATTTCATTAAATGTTGATTATTTTCTTCAAGAATAAATGTGTGATTGTTCATGGAAAAAAATAAGACACCCCCCGAAAATAGGCCTTAGCCCTTTTTTTGGAGCAAAAAATAATATAAGATCCTGTCTTATTTTTGGAGAAACACAGTAAGTGAAAAGCACATGGCATAGTAGCTCTATTTTGTGGATGCTGTAAGGTTATATAAGCAGGGATGTGTAGTACCTCAGATTTGAAGGCATCTGCAAATGTATATAGTTATGTATTGTATTATTGTATTGTACATGTCCATGTATTGGCCGTGTCTTCCAGCACAGGAGAAATGGTTGCCAGGAACAGGGTTAACCACCCTGTTCTTCCCTTCTTGGTAGGAGTTGCTCCTGCTTCCAGGAGGGAGGAGTTCTAGTCTAGAAAAAGCAGGGAGAGGAAGCACATGTGAGAGCTCCTACTCCTCGGAGCCAGATCTTATTCTCTTGTTTGACCATCACCCCAGATGAGAACAGCAAAATCAAGAATATTACTTCCGAAAATACTGCTGCAAAAAAATTTATACGTTTACTTCTAGCCTGATCTTCAAACCACCTTTCCCCTGCACCGATCCCCGGGGAGCAATGGCTTTAAGGAGTACACCATGACACAATGCCTCATCAGGGCCACTACCACTCCCATCCTCTGCACAGGCTCCTCAGGGGCTTGTCACAGATTCACTGACAAGGCAGAGCTAAATACACCCCGTGCTCGGATAGTCTGGATCAATGCTGATTCAAGCTTATGGAAAAATCTATGAGTAAAATCCAAATATTGTTATACATAACATTCAAGACATCATGGTGTAGGAATAGCAATTCTGTGACTCCTGTTAATGCATTTCAGGGGGGGCAGCCAATGGTTTTGGGGAGGCAGCCAATAGCAGGCGGCGAAAGGGGAAGAGCCACACTAGCATCACCCGCGATGCTAGGGAGGCTTGTCACCACTAACCATTGGCTGCCCCCCCGGCAGCGTTGGACGTACGAGACCAGGAGCAACGCGGGTGCTGGGGAGCGAGGTAAGTACATTGTGTGTGAGGGGCATGGCCATTAGGGGAGGCATTTCACGGGTCAGATAACCCCTTTAACATACACCATATGGGCTTAGAATTTTGGAAGTATTTTTTAAAATTTTCAAGACAATTTCCAAAACCAACTTTAAGGAGCGATTACAACTTTTTGAAGTTACTTTGAGTGTCTTACATAATAGAAACCACCCATAAATGACCCCATTTTAGACACCCCTTAAATTATTCAAAACTCATTTTACTAACGTTATTTGATATTAAAAATGTTAATTTTTTTTGCAGATTTTCCATTTTAATCCATTTTTACTGTAACACAGTGAGGGTAAACAGCAAAACAAACATCAATATTTATTACCCAGATTCTGAAGTTTACAGAGTTTACATGTGGGGTCGTGAATTGCTGTATGGCCACTCAGAAGGGGTCAGAAGGGAAGGAGCGCAATATGCTTTTTGGAGGGCAGATTTTGCTGGAATTGTTTTTGGGTGCCATGTCACATTTGAAAAGACCAAGAAGTGACCCTATTTTGGAAACTATACCTCTCAAGAAATTTATTGAGGGGTTTACTGAGCACTTTGACCCCACAGGTATTTCACAGAATTTAGAAACACTCGGCTGAGAAAATGAAAAAATTATTTTTCCAAATAAAGCAGTAACAGGAAAAAAGGCACACTACAATTTGTTACACATTTTCTCCTTAAAGGGGTATTCCGGTTACCATAAATATAACTTATGTTTTAGACTAATTCATCATCACTCATTACCTAATATAATGTCAATTTCACATATTTACCGTTCAGTAGTTATGAAGTACTTTTCTTCTCTTGCTACCCACTGTGTTCCTCATAAGTTACAATGGCACCGACCTGTAGTTCTGAGCCTTTGTCAGGTCAGGCATGCTCAGTGTGTTGCAGTTCTCTAGCTAATGTCAGTGTGCTGCAGCTTACTAAGTAGAGGGGGTGTGACTGCACTGTGATATCAGGCAGCCAATCAGTAATCATCAACACTCATGAACAAGCAGAAACTCACAGGAGGAAAGCTAGGCATTGTGGGAATTGTAGTTTTGTGAGGGAAGATCAGGAGCCAATATACTCTGTGTGCTGCAGGCTCACAGAGGAGCTAGACAAATGGATTGCAAGGTTATATGTATAGGTATGGGTTCTGGTTGGGTCACAGCTTGCAGCCTTAATGCAGTTTATCAAAAATTAAGTTATGTTACCGGAGTACCCCTTTAATACTGCAACACCCTATATATGCTGGTAGAGTGCTGTATTAATTTTTTTTTATGTTGTTTAGATCTAATATATAAAGCTGAATGTATGTATGTGTTTATGTCCGCTAAAAGAATCCACACCGTCGGATTTACAATCACGAAATTTGGCACACAGGTACATGAGGTGTCCGGGAAGGTTTTAGACCGGGTCTCAGCTCTCCAGGACATACTGTTCCTGAGATATTCCCCAAAAATGCAGTAGCCAATAGAAGCCTGGTCGCATTACCCTTATCAGCCGATAGAAGCTCACAGGTCCTTACTCTCCTCATACACACAGTTTTAATGCAGTTTTCTATAACAACCCAGCCATTTTTGTTCACTGCTGTAGGTCAGCTTTAAAGGGGCAGGGCGTTGTGGATGACACTGTTAAAGGGGTATTCCGGTTACCATAAATATAACTTATGTTTTAGACTAATTCATCATCAATCATTACCTAATATAATGTAAATTTCACATATTTACCTTCAGTAGTAATGAAAGATGTTTTCTTCCACTGCTACCCAATTTGTTTCCACAGAAATTACCATGGCATCGACCTGTAATTCAGGCCACCCTCAAAAGACTGACTTAAAGACACTGCCCCAGGTCTCACTAAGCCACGCCCCTACCCTGTCAGGCCTCGTCCCCTCCCACTCCGCAGCCGACAGGGATTGAAAAAATGAATGTAAAAATCAACTTCTGTCAGCTGCAGGTGTTCGAGGGAGGGTGACTTTCTCCCTGCAACTCATGCTCAAACTGCACAGTGCTGTTGTCTGAGAGTGAGATGTTGAAAAGGACATCCCTGTGTCCATCCAGGAACTGCGCCGGACTGAGGACAGGGAGTCTGAAAGCCGGACTGTCCAGCCTAAAACCGGACCTCTGGCCACCCTAGGGGAAGGCTGCTGTGGAGGTCACAGTTAAAGGGTAGAGCGCTGTGGATGTTACTGTTAAGGGGGCAGGCACTGTGGAGGTCACTTTTAAGGGCGGAGGGCAGGGTTGCCAACTGTCCGTAAGTTTACGGACAGTCCGCAAAACCCAGGTGTTTTCTTCTGCCGTCCGTAGCGTCCGGCAGAAAAAAACACCGTCCGTAAAACCTGAAGGCCAAACTCTGAAATCTGCACTGCACATGTGCGCGCAGTGCAGCGAGACGGGACCAGACTGTGTACATACACTGCAGGGCTGAGTGGTGCTGAGAGGGCTGAGTGGTGCGGAGGAAGAACACAGGCCACATGACTAACAGCCAGCAGCTTGACCCCGCCCACATATGTGACTGAGCACATGGTCCTGACGTCATGAAAGGTCCTTTACCTTCACTAGGAACTCCACTCCAGCATCTACCCTACCGTCTACTGTGGGAGAAATAAGACTTGTTTTATCAGAGATTGTGACATCACAATGATAAGTGACATTCCTGCGTGCTGCAGCCTCAAGTTTCACTTTTGAGGTTAGGGAACATGCAGTACCTGTGTATGTGGTGTGGAGGGGAGTGAGGACATACACTGTGCACGTGTCTGTGAGGGGATTGGAATTGTATGCTGTATGGACCAGGCTGAAGTGTGTTTCTTACTCAGCCAGTTTTTTATGCACATCATTTTTGTGTGTGTTGTGGGGAAGTTAGCTCGGTAGGGTGCGGGTTTGCGGTGTGAACAGCAGTCAGAGTCCCAGACACAGATGAAGTCCAAATGCAGGCTTGGCCTGCGTTTATTCACAAGCTCAAAATAAGTGATAATACAGCCTTTGCTTCAGGCACAAACAAAATAAACCCTGCTTGTCCAGCACTACCTAAACATAAGACAGTTTTCCTCACTATGCTAATGGTCCAGCCTCAGCACCTGTGGTGCCTGACTCCAAACACTAAGACCTGGAGTGGAGGAAGTGGGATGGATGGCCCCACTGCCAAACCTGTCATCCATCCCAAAAAAACCAGGCCCAAACACACTTTATCAAAATGTCGCCAGCAACTACTTTTGCTGGAGACCATATCGCACTTTCCTGGTTTCCCCATGTCTCCTGTTGGGAGACATGAACTTCCCTCAGTCTCTAGTAGGCATAGTAGCTGAACCCAGGAGAAATATACCGGCCATCCAGGATTAACCCCTTCAGTGTCTCACATACCCTCCCCCTTTGTTCGAACCTGTGGGGGCGAACACTTTTAGCCATTAAACAGTGTGTCCTTGATAGCGCATCTGCGTTCCCTTGTAATTTACCAGCCCTGTGTTCTACAGTAAATTTAAAGTTTTTCAACGTAAGGAACCACCTCGTGACCCTTGCATTTCTCTCTTTAGCCTGGCTCATCCAGGTGAGAGGGGAGTGGTCGGTCACTAGCCTGAAGTGCCGACCTAGCAGGTAATAATTCAGCGCTTCTAGGGCCCATTTTATCGCCAAACATTCACGTTCCACAATGCTGTAGTTCCTTTCTGGGGGTGTAAGCTTCCTGCTAAGATAGGTGACTGGGTGCTCCTCACCCCCCACCTCTTGGGAAAGTACTGCCCCTAGCCCTAGTCAGAAGCATCGGTTTGTACCACAAATGTGTTAGTGAAATCAGGAGTGACGAGTACTGGCTCTCTACAGAGGACTAATTTCAGTCTTTGGAATGCCCCCTCAGCCTCTTCACTCCATTTAACCATGACAGACCTACTTCCCTTGGTCAGATCTGTCAAGGGCGCTGCTATAGTGGTGAAGTTAGGGATAAATCTGCGGTAATAGCCCACAATACCCAGAAAAGCTCTCACCTGCTTTTTGGTCACTGGCCATGGCCAATTTTGGATGGCTTCTACTTTGTTGACCTGTGGCTTGATGACACCTCTTCCTATTATGTACCCTAGATAATGCGCCTCCTCCAGACCCAACGCACATTTTTTTGGGTTTGCAGTCAAACCTGCAGCCCTGAGGGAGTCTATTACTGCTTGCACCTTTGGTAGGTGACTTTCCCAGTCTTCACTAAAAATGATGACGTCATCTAAATAAGCAGAAGCATACCTGCGATGGGGCTTAAGGATGACATCCATTAATCTCTGAAACGTGGCAGGAGCCCCATGTAGTCCAAAGGGAAGGCAGACATATTGGAACAAACCCTCAGGGGTGACAAATGCAGTCTTCTCTTTAGCACGGTCAGTGAGCGGTACCTGCCAATACCCTTTCGTCAGATCTAGTGTAGAGAAGAATCTCGCATGTCCCAATCTCTCTATCAACTCATCCACCCTTGGCATTGGATAGGCGTCAAACTTTGACACCTCATTTAATTTCCGGAAGTCGTTACAGAACCGTAGTGTGCCATCTGGTTTGGGTATCAGGACTATGGGACTTGACCATTCACTATTTGACTCCTCAATAACCCCCAGCTCCAACATTTTTTTACTTCTTCTGAAATGGCCTGTCTACGAGCTTCTGGTACCCTGTATGGCTTTAAGTGTACCCGTACCCTTGGCTCAGTGACAATGTCGTGCTTGACTAGAGAAGTACGCCCAGGTAATTCGGAGAACACATCAGTATTCCTCAGGACAAACTCCTTTGTCTGCTGCCCTTGTGCCCTAGACAAGGTTTCCGAGAAACGCACCCCTGGTATACTCTTGGGAGGGACCTTTACCTCAGGGGGAAACTTCCCCGGGCTACCCCTACTGGGTAAACTCACTGCAGACAAGGACTCTCGCTCTTTCCATGGCTTCAGCAAATTAACATGGTAGATTTGCTCAGGCTTCCTTCTGCCGGGCTGGTGCACCTTATAGGTGACTTCCCCCACCTTCTCAATAACCTCATATGGCCCGTGCCATTTGGCCAAAAATTTGCTTTCTACAGTCGGCACCAAGACCAGCACTCAGTCCCCCGGCGCAAAGGTTCTGACCTTAGCCGACCTGTTATACACGCGACTCTGGGCCTCCTGTGCTTGCTCTATGTGGGCCTTCACTATGGGCATAACGGCCGCTATCCGATCCTGCATGAGGGCAATGTGGTCGATAACACTTCTGTAGGGGGTGTGTTCTTGCTCCCAGGCCTCCTTGGCGATGTCCAGGAGCCCACGAGGGTGTCGGCCATATACTAGCTCAAATGGAGAGAACCCGGTGGAGGACTGGGGTTCCTCACGTATTGCAAACATCAAACAGGGCAATAAACAATCCCAGTCTTTACCATCCTGGCTAACCACCCTCTTTAACATGCCCTTCAAGGTCTTGTTGAACCTTTCAACAAGTCCGTCAGTTTGGGGATGATATACTGACGTACGCAGGTGTTTAATTTTTAAGAGCTTGCACATCTCCTTCATGACCCGTGACATAAACGGGGTCCCCTGGTCAGTGAGGATCTCTTTAGGAATGCCAGTTCGGGAGAACATGTTAAACAGCTCTCTGGCAATGACCTTTGCAGAGGTGTTTCTCAGAGGTACCGCCTCAGGATATCGGGTGGCGTAGTCTAATACAACCAGTATGTACTGATGCCCTCTAGTGGATTTCACCACCGGGCCAACTAGATCCATTGCAATTCTGTCAAATGGTACCTCTATGATGGGCAGTGGTACTAAGGGACTCCTGAAGTGAGACATAGGGGCCGTTAACTGACACACAGGGCAGGACTCACAGTACTCTTTTACGCTGGTATATACACTTGGCCAGTAAAACCTCCGTGAGACCCGTTCTAGGGTTTTCTCACAGCCCAAATGACCTCCCAATGCATGCTTATGGGCCAAGTCTAATACTGTTCGGCGATAGGGCTGAGGCACAACCAGCTGTTCAAGCTCCTCCCCCATACCTTATCTATACGGTAGAGTAGTTCCTGATTCACTGCAAAGTAAGGGTACCTTGTATCAGCCCCGGGAACTTGGGGGACCCCATTGATTACAGTAACATTTTCACGGGCTCTTACCAGCAAGGGATCTCTAAGCTGGGCTGTCCCAAAATTGTCCCGTGACACCTCCAAGTCCGGCAGATCCGGACCCTCCTCCGGTTCTTCCGTCTCACCTACCAACACTGCTAGGGGAAACTTCCCACTTTCACTTGGGGTCACCCCTACTGCTGGTACCTCGGTGTCTGGGTCATAAGGCTCGGGGGTTATGTCCTGACCCCTGTTATCACCAACATCATCATTATCATCATCATTATCAATAATAACACGTTTTG
>ONZH01016111.1:0-25593 GCA_900303285.1 Rhinella marina | reverse complement strand
TAACTGCGGGAAGAACCCACATCAACTAATCATTCAATCCATCCCTTACGAACGTCATCACCAGAGTTGAAGTGACAAATACTTTCAGGAAGTAAGGGGAACTATCCCTACAGTGCCCTAATCTAATCCCACATTCATACCAATTTTCCCAACTCTCCCCCCCACCCAACACACCCAAATCAACATTAAACAATAATATACAAATAAATGTTCGTTTACGGTTCTTGGGCTTTCCAGGTGTTAAACCCTGAACCTTCTCCATCTCTGTCTTTCGTGTGTCTCTGCTTGGTTCTCCTGTAACTGGTTGGCCAGCCTTGTCACCCTCCGGTAAATAAAACACAGTCCAAGATACATGGCGATGACCAGAACCAGCAGAATAATCACAGGGTGTATTAACAAATTGAAGAAGGAGGTCGCTTTCGGGCTGTACCCGAACAGGCTCTCCCACCATGACACTTTTGAGTCTTTGTCCAGAGCCTGGGAGATCCCTGTTATTTTAGTCCGATCGTGCTCCAGCTGGATTGTGGCTTGGTGCTCAGCCTCTTGAAGACTTCTGATAATTCGGTCTTCTTCACCGAAGTCTAACAAGAGCCGCTTGAGTTCTCTGCCGAAGCCAAGTGGGATCCTCTGGAGCCTCACGGGAGTATCGGGGCGGATATCGAGTCTTCTCTCTGGCGTCATCGGGGTCCTTCCCTGTTGTTCTGCGACATCGATTCCTAATACGGGATTAAGGGTACAATACGCTCCTGGGAGGATTTCCCCTCTTTCGGTGCAGTTAAGTCCATAGATGGAATAGGTAGTATTGAGCCCTTGATACCAACACCAATACCCTTGACCCATGTATCTTAGGCGGGATGAGGGTATTGGGTTGACCTCCCAGGACCCCTCGGAGTCCCAACACTGGTGTCTAAGCACCCGATCCTGACTGCCCTGACAGAGGATAGCATCCTCTTTCTTCCAACATCCCTCTGTATCAAACAGATAAGGATGGCCGCCCTCATAAGTTAGGATGTCCGAGGTGAGCTGTGGATGAAGTACCGTCTTGTTGTTCATTACTACCCCTAGATTGATGGCACCATAACCTTGTTTGATCTCTCCTGATACGGGTGCCAAAGATGACGCAGTGCAGGTGAGGTTCTGGCATCCATGCCATTGAATCACCCACCAGTTAGTATGATTGGCTGCAAAAGGGGATATCAGGGAACTTACCCTTTGCTGGAGGTTAAATGGAAAGTGTCCCCCGTGTAAAGAGGACACAACATGTTTAAGATTGTCTGAGAGTTCCCCTTGGACTTGCGTACATGCCAGGGCAAGCTGAGCTCTGTCTTGCTCTTCTAACAGACCCACAACAAGCCTTCTAAACTTCTCTCGCAGAGCAGAAGATAGAGAGGTTGTGGCGTTGATGTGCGCGTGCTGTAAACCCTCTAAGACATGGTTTACGTCAAGCTGGGTCTTAAATTCTTCCCCGGCATGTCGCGCAACGTCCCCGAGCTTACTCCTCAGAACCTCCATATCCATGGTGTTCAGGGCACCTACTCCTAATGCACCTCCACCCAATCCCATGGAGATCAGATCTCTCCTCCCCCTGAATTTCCTGTGTCGGAAATCCTCTTTTCTCACCTCTTGCCCCGCCTCTATCCAACCTCTCATCATGTCAACTTGGCTCCTCACAAACTCCTCACACCTGTGATCCCAGTGGTCCACCCGGAAGTCATCTACGGAAATTCGCAAAGTATATAGGACAAAATTTGTCCCCGTGATGATCTTCCATGGGGATGACAGCTGAGGAGCTATGGGGTCTGCCAAGTGATGGATAGAGACGTTGCAAGAGTCCCGATGTGGTTTGACGGGTTGAAGATGTTCTACTTCGTACGGGACCTTGACCACTGTAACACATACTTGGCCTCTGCCCCTGAACTGATACCACTGGTCACTGTCTCCTGTCTGTAACGCTAGGTTCCCAATAGGTTTGGAACTGGACAGATAGACCCACTGTGTAAAGGACCAGCACCCTTCATCTACCGCCTCACAAAAAGGCCATTCAAACGGACCATCTATATTGATGTTAAAGTTAATGTCCCTGCCTCTGGGGTCTTTCCAATCGGAAGACACGTACCTACCTCGGTATTCCTCTGTCATAGGGGTGCCATCCATCCATACCTTGATACTGGGGGTATCCACCCCATCGCATACTATGTCCCATGTCCAGGGATTAGTATCCGACATAACCATTTGTGTATCCGGTTCCCAGTGGGCATAGGTGACGAAATAGTGCCCTGTCACCTCCGGTACACAGTCGCTCCTCATGATCTTGATCATGAAAGACCGTATGGATGGAGACCCCCTTACCAGAGTATACCTTGGATCCTTGGCATCGGTCCGTACCTTTAAAACTGTTGCTCGATACAAGCCCTCCAGTTTTACCGGACCACTCTGATCATTCCACAAGGCCTGACCAGAGGTGCTGCAGTTTAACCTTAACATCATTACACTGGTACGTAGATAGTCCGTGGACACATGTCCTTGGATGTACTTGGATTCCCTGGTGATGATCATCTGAGAATCCCTCAGCATGCAATATGCTTTTAGGGTGCCTTTTACAGGTATGGGCCTATCAAAGTACGTCCTCATCCTCAAACCGCCTTGGCCATCCTTCTTTGGGAAGGTAGCCTTGAGGATGTACCATCCGCTGTACTCTGCCCCAGTGACATCGTCAGGACTCAGAACCCCTTCTTTTGTACACAACACCGTAGTAGTGTTGGCTTCCACCTGCTTGTAAGGGTGCAGGTGGGGGTCCCTAGACACCCATCTTAAAGACTTGATAGGTGTTGGTTCAGAGTCCCGAAAATGTCTGTATTCCTTGAGGCAGAGGGCGTGTAAATCATGTTGTATGGCAGACACGTTCTCCACAGGGGTGTAGTGTTGTGTTATACCGTTGGCAAAACCCTCCCTCTGGAACCCATACATATACCACTGTCCGGGAGTAAACGTGAGGTTATTGTATGGTTCCAGGATTTTGCCTCCTAAACACTCCACTCTTATGAGACCTGAAACCCTAAATGACATCGTACCATTGGAAGATTCACGATTCTCCCCCGAAGAGACTGCGTCTGCCATCACCATGCTCGCCACTAGCGTCACAAACTGGAGAAGTACCTTGTTCAGGTGGTCCCTACTTTCCGTCTTGGTTGTGCTGTGTCGACCGGTGATCTGTCGAATGATATTGTATGTGTTGTGAATTAATGTTCCTGGGACCCACCTTCGACCAACCAACTCCTCCCCCCTTTTTACCCAAACCATAATTGCACTAATTCTGGGTTGGGGAAACTCGGGTGGCTTTGGCTTGGTCGATGTGTACCCAGAAAGTATCCTGTCGTCTGACTGACCTCTTCTTTGTTGTCAACGGCCTCTGTACCTTAAGCATGGTATCACCCATTACCTCCAGGACTTGGAAAGGTCCTTCCCAATTTGCGTCCCATGGACCAGCATGGCGGAAGACTTTTACCATCACCAGTTCTCCTACAGAGGGCATTGGTATTTCCCCCTGTAGATATGGTTTGTTCAACCGTATAGCTGCATGTGGCAGTACCTCCTTCAGGTTCTGTTGAACCTGTTGGAGGAACGTGTCCCTGGCGATGGCATCCTTAATGGGCTCAGACACTTGAGGCTCATTGGGTAAACACAGGGGCATTTTTCGTCCGGTCATGAGCTCGTATGGTGTGATACCGGTACTCGATGACTCTGTGGCTCGGATACCCATCAGCACTGCAGGAAGGGATGTCACCCATGAGGACCCCCTCTCCAACAGTGCTTTACCCAGCCGTGTTTTGAGGGTTCGATTCATTCGCTCCACGATGCCCGCCGACTGCGGGTGGTAAGGGACATGAAACCTCTGCTTTATGTCCAGAAGTCCACAAAGTGCTTTCATGACCTTACCCGTGAAGTGGGTCCCTCTGTCGGATTCTATCACTCTGGGAATACCCCATCGTGATAGAACCTGTTCCCAGAGGACCCGGGCAGTCGTGGTCGCTGAATCATTGACTGTGGGGATGGCTTCTACCCACTTGGAGAAGACGTCCACCACCACCAGCGCGTAACGGCAGTTACGGCTTCCTAGCGGCAATGGTCCAATGTAATCGATCTGTATTGCAGACCATGGACCTTCTGCTGGCGGAACCCTCTGTAACACTGGCTTTAGGGCAGAAGCCCTTGGGTTCACCTGAGCGCACACCAGACACTGCTGAGTGACCTCCTCTACCGTGTTGGACATCCCTGACCAGTATAATTTGTCCTTCAAGAGGGACAAGAGCTTATCCCGGCCAAGGTGTCCGAACAACTGGTGATTGAGTCTCGTCAGCTCTGCTTGCAGATGCTGCGGGACTACGGGGAGAGGAAGAGCTTGCGTACCGGTATCGTGGCACAGAATCCCCTGTAACAGGGATGCTGTGGAGCTGTGATGTGTGTCATCAGAAGAGGATCTTTTGCCTGTTCCTCCTCAAATGACACAGGGCCATCCTTAAGTATTGTTTGTCTCACTGCAATCCGGCAAGTAGGGATTTGTTCAATGCCTGGTTCCCGAAGGACCCCAGACACTGCTGCCATCTTGGCCAATTCGTCTGCCTTGTTGTTCCCCATGATTAGAGGTTGGTCTCCTCTCTGGTGTGCTGGGACTTTGATGACAGCTGCCTCCGCAGGATGTGCCATACCCCATTCCCACAATTCCTGTAGGACCGTCACGTGGGCCAGAGGTTTGTTCTGGCTGTCCACAAACCCTCGCCTCTTCCAGGTGTCCAGGTGCAGCGTGAGGGATCGAACCACATATGAGCTGTCGCTATATATTGTTCGATTCCCTGGAGGCTGAAGGAGGAGGGCCTCCTTGACAGCCTCCAGTTCCGCCCGTTGTGCTGACAGATGACCCGGCAACCTGACGAGACTTTGAGTGCCTGTGGTTTCATCCAGCACCGCAAACCCTGTCACATAGGTGCCATCGAGACAGAAACGAGAGCCATCAACAAAGATGACCCTGTCTTGTGGATGAATGACAGTCCTGAACATTTGAGGTGCTGGATCTTGTGACGGTTGTCCACAGTCATGTTCAGTCCCGGCCATATTCAATAGCTGAGACAGAACATACTTTGCCTTGTGGTCCACTTTCAGATTCCGGCCACTGAGGTCCATGATCCACCTCCCGAATCTCTGTTGGGAGACTCCAGGGAGTGTGTCTCGAAGCAAAAGGACCAAAGGGGAATGCGGAGTCTGTAAAGTGAGGGGTTTGAAGCCTACAATATGCTCGGTAGCTTTTACCGCATAGTGTATGGCTGCCAGTTGTTTGGCACATTCGTCGAACCCTCGTTCGACCGGCGAGAGGAGCCTGGAAAAATATCCTAAGGGTCTATTGTCGTGTCCTATCTGTTGGAGAAGGACAACCGAAATAGACTCCGTCCCAGCATACGCCTGTATGGCCATTTCCCCATCGGGGTTTGGTGTGGCCAACACAGGGGCAGATGAGAGGTCTCTTTTCAGAATTGAAAAGGCCTCTTCCTGGAGTTCCGACCAACCCTTGAGTGAGGGTTCTTCTCCTCTGAGGAGTTCATAGAGAGGTTTTGCTTTGGCAGCAAAGTCCTCTAAAAACTCCCTCATGAAATTGGCCACTCCAAGTAAGACTTCCGTAAGTCCTGCAGAGTACCGGGCCGAGGTAACTTCACCATGGCTTCCACTCGGGCTGCCATGATCCCTTTGGTTCCAAAAGAAATCTGGACCCCAAGGAAAGTCACCTCAGTCCTGGCCAAATTTGCCTTATGTGGACTCAGTTTGAGTCCAGATTGTGCTAGGAGTCCCAACAGCTCCCTTAACAGAACCAGGTGTTCTTCCATGGTTTCCGTGTGCAGGAGCACGTCATCCACATATTGCAAGAGACATTCCGGCCGAGAAAACACACTCAGCACTGCCGCCAATGCCTGATGAAAATATGTAGGACTGCTATGGAACCCCTGGGGGAGTACATTGAACATGTACTGCTTATCACAATCGTAAAGGGAGTCTGTTTTGAGTCCCTACAAACACACTCAGGGATTGAAATGCCTAAACTCCCAGAATATATACCAGGTGAGTGCATACAATAAAATATAACTTTTACTTATTTCTGCTTAAAAATGTTTGTCCAGAATAACAATAGTGCAGTGATAATAAAATACAGTATATGCTCAAACAAGCAGATACATATAACTAGCGCAAAAGTTTACAGAGTTAGTCTCCACCCATTAACAATGGGCACCATTTTGGATAATATTGAAAAGGCAAAATGCACACATATGATGAAATATAGTGTGTAGCGATCTTACCCAACCAGACAGTCATACCGTAGTGGTAGACGTGGCACGTTTCTGTCACAAAGACTCGTCAGGGGAGTATAGCCATAAATTCAGAGAAAATAAAAGGGTTAATACTGGGAATTGATTCAGGTCCCAATATACTGCAAACAGCCAGTGGGCTAGCAAGCAACAATACCAACAATACCCCAGTTAGTTGCCAGTATAATACAGACGCTGCATTAACAAATCCACAGTAGGGGCAGCTGACACTGGCGATACTGGAGAAATAATTCAAGTCCCTAGATGTGGGACAGGTTCGTTTCACGTCCCTCCGTCTGGGACAGATGCGCTGGGTGTGATAACCTAACTGGGGTATTGTTGGTATTGTTGCTTGCTAGCCCACTGGCTGTTTGCAGTATATTGGGACCTGAATCAATTCCCAGTATTAACCCTTTTATTTTCTCTGAATTTATGGCTATACTCCCCTGACGAGTCTTTGTGACAGAAACGTGCCACGTCTACCACTACGGTATGACTGTCTGGTTGGGTAAGATCGCTACACACTATATTTCATCATATGTGTGCATTTTGCCTTTTCAATATTATCCAAAATGGTGCCCATTGTTAATGGGTGGAGACTAACTCTGTAAACTTTTGCGCTAGTTATATGTATCTGCTTGTTTGAGCATATACTGTATTTTATTATCACTGCACTATTGTTATTCTGGACAAACATTTTTAAGCAGAAATAAGTAAAAGTTATATTTTATTGTATGCACTCACCTGGTATATATTCTGGGAGTTTAGGCATGTACTGCTTATCCCCTACTGTGAAGGCAAATTTGTACCTACATCCTTCCGTGAGTTCAATGGAGAAGAACCCGTTGGCGACATCAATGGTCGAAAATATGCGGCTTTTGCCACTTATTCTCGCCATTATGTCGGGAGTCTGGGCGACAACAGGGGCTGACATCGGGGTGTATTTATTCAGGACTCTGAGATCAATGGTGAGCCTGAACGCATCAGTACCCTTCTTCTTTACTGGCCATAGGGGGTTGTTGCACTTGGAATTACCCTCTATGACCACGCCCCTCGCAGCCAAATCCCGGACCGTTTCCAGTATTGACTGGTTGGCTTCTGGCGGGAAGCGATATTGTCGTTGAGGTGGTGGGTCCGGTCCTTGGATATCCACCTGAACGCCAATCAATCTTCCGCAGTCGTTCTTGCTTTGGGCCCACAGATCCGGATGCTCGTACACAATGGATTCGAGGTCTCCATTGTGCGAGATCTCTGGCCACTTGTGTTCGAGAACATCCACCGTGTTCTCCACTGCTGGCAAGGGTGGTCCCAGACACTGGCGTCGTATAACACACACCTTGGATTGTCTGGGGCCCTTCCAGACAATGCAATTTGCCAAATCAAGGATCCATCCGTTCTGGGTCATTACATCAGTTCCGATGATGTTGTCGGAACCGGGGTAATACCACATCGGGATCTTGAGGGTCATGTATTTGGCAACCTGCACTGTCACCTCTTCGATCCTGTGGGCCTTTACCCCCCCTTGTTGGTGATCAAATCCGATCACCCAACACTGAGGGCTCTTGGGGTGCAAATCATGTTCGACGTTGGTGATAGAAATTTCCGCACCTGTGTCAAGCATGATTTGCGTTTCCTGTTCCTTTATTTTGGCTTTTATATGGGGTCTCCCCGAAGAATCCAGTATGACAGGACATACTGGCGCCAAATCTTTAGGGATCCCTGCCCTTCATTCCAGATCGACCAGACTCCCAGTAGGTACCTGTGTGGTACATACTGCCACTTGTGGTTTTGTGGAATCTTTAGATTCCACCACCACCACCTTGTCTTTTTCTGGGATATTTACAATGGCCACACATTTGGGTGTCTGGCCTTGTAAGTAACCCTGGCTCCTATCTGCCTGCTCTCCCCCTGTTCTGGCATAATTAGGTTTCGACTTGAAACCATTATTATTGCCAGATCTCTCAGGGTAGCGGATGCGTACCAGTTGAGGACAGTTCCTCTTCATGTGTCCGAACTGTAGACACTGGTAGCATCGGATGCTCCCTGTCCTTTCCAAGGGTGGAGCTGTGGGGTGCACAACTGAATTTGGTCTAGCATGGCGTACACGTTCATCTTGCGATTTAACGTGTACAGGTACATGCTCCCTCACTTTCACGGACTTTGTACTGTGCAGTATATCTTGCCTACACTGCTCAATAATCATGGCCGCGTCCGTGAGTGATGGCTCCCTAGCTGCACTCAGCCGGATTGCAGTATCAAGGTATGGGAACTTCTCCACAAACATGCGGATCATGCCTTGTGGGACTCCTATACCTTGATCCATGGTTACCTTCCTGTACATGGCTTCAAACCTACTACACAACGACAAAGGCTCGTCGTGTATAGTAGGATTGAACTTTGTCAGGATCTCCGGAGTAACGTCCCCATGACCTGTTGCCAATTTCATGAGTAAGGACAGACGATCCTCCTCATCATGAAACCGCCCATTCCTGGGTTCCGTTCTCCCCGTTGCCTCATACCTTTGGTTAAGGTGTGTCGGCAACCACAGCTTAAACAGCTCCATGCGATGTTGAGGAGCCACCGAATATTTATTACAGTGACCCTCAAACATATCGCATGCCGTAAACGGATCTACAGTGGGATCATATTTCGGGATCTCCTTGCAGATCCGTAACAGGAAATTTATCCTTTCCATGTTGCCATGATTGGGACAATTTTCCTCCGGCCATTCCGGACGATATGGAGGACTGGAAGAGGTGTATTCTGGTTCCCACCTACTTTCATATCCTCCACTGCTGTCCTGACCCTGGAAGCGGTTGCTATGTCTAAACTCCGTCGGAGTAGGAGTAAAGCGTAGCCTCCGTTCCACCTGTCCTCCCGTATCTGGAGCCCCGGATCTGTGATCCGTATGAGACGTGGCCTCCGTTGCCATCGCCTCCCCCTGTGCCGTTCCCGAAACACAAACCTGTTTCGTAGGCAAGGGTAACCTGCTCTCAGTACCAAGCTGTGACAGATTACTGATAACCTGCTGCAAATCCGCAATGGTTTGCGTCTTTGCAGCCAAATCCTCTCTAAGAGTGTTAGCCAGCGCATCCATGGATGCGACTCTGTTTTCAAACTGATTTATCTCAGTGTATAGCCGGAGGAGCTCTCTGTCCATGTCGGAATAATAGCTCTCCTTCTCCGAGAGTCTAGATTCCAACACACAGATTTCTCTACCCCTCTCGGCTGTACACTGGGTCCCTTCTTCTAGTTGAGTCTCCAGTGTGGCTATGTGTTTAGAATTGTCTACACAGCACTGGCAGTGAAAGTTATCCGGGGTGGAGACCTTCCCTGTCTGTGCTGCATTTACTGTCTCCACGTGTTGTGGCTTCCAGATACTGTCCTCAAAAGTGTGAACTAATTTGGCCAGCATCTGGAGGCGTTTTGTGGTTTTGTGAAAGATGCTTTTGCTTATGCACACTTTGTCGTGTGCATAAGCTTGGTCTAACAAAGCAGACCAAAGCATCTCCGTGGACGTGTATGTGGTGGGGATGATGGGGTTAAATGTGCTGTTTTTACTTAAGTGCTGCAGTGTGGCAAAAGTCATACTCACTTTTTCGGTGGCCATTCTGCGTGGAGTCGTCTGCGTCCTTCTAGTTTCAGAACTTCTTTTTCCCGTCCAGCCGGAGACCTTCACCCGTCTACGCTGCTTGGAAAAAGATCCTCTTCCTCCGGAACGCCTGCCGCCGACTCTTCTGGATCCACCCGAAGCGTGAATTGACTCTCGCCGGTCAGTCGTGCAAGGGAATAAAAACACGTTACTTTTAGGTTCGCTGTTTGTGGACGTTTCCTGTGCAAAACTGCCACCCACACCTGTGTTATCCGTCCAACTTCAAGGTCGAGGAGCACAATATAGCACGACACTGCACCGTGTCCCTCCGCTATTTGTCCGCTCCCTATCCGCCTATCTTAGTTGACGCGATAACACAATTGTGGCGCGTTTTCACAGAACCACAGTCCACAACCAGTTCGGGCTGGCTCGCCAAATGTTAAAGGGAATATTAATGAATAATATTTTGTGGAATATTATTAATTAATATTCATAAATAGGCGTAACCGGCTGACGCTAGCTCCGCCTATTTATTTCCC
The DNA here is from genome assembly GCA_900303285.1 of Rhinella marina. NCBI lineage: Eukaryota > Metazoa > Chordata > Amphibia > Anura > Bufonidae > Rhinella > Rhinella marina. The sequence continues at coordinate 15,112 of ONZH01016111.1, read as the reverse complement.
ACACAATTCTATTCCCTTCACGCTACAACTACCTTATACTGTAACGACGGCTATGAAAACCACGTACACTGTATTTTAAACAATAAAAGACTTTATTATATAAAACAATGTCTACCGTCTAATTATTAGGACTATATCTATATATATTTATATCAACGTATATAAATATATATACATATAGCCGAACCACAATACAATATTATACACCGACTACACTACACACTCCCACTAGTAACTCCACCCACAATATTAACTAGATAACACACACACACACTTATAGCAGCCCTCCCCAACCTAATCTAATTACTGTCCCTGGGAAGCAAAAGGGTTAAATTACAGTACAATGCAACAGGGGATAAACCGTACAAGAATGGTAGGGCAAGGGTTAAATATGCGGGAAGCAAGGCAGGGGTCTGGATTGTAATCCAGGGAAGGATCCAGGGGTGAGCAAGGGGTAAATGCAGGGCAGGGCACCAGAGGTTAAATAATATGGTGCAGCAGGGGCTACCAGCAGGGCAGGGGTTAATGTGGAGTGCAGGGCTGGCAAGGGGTAAATGCAGGGCAGGACACCAGGGGTTAAATAGTGTATCAGGGACTGGCAAGGCAGGGGTTAAATGGTGTATCAGGGACTGGCAGGGGTCTGGTACAGGGGTCAGCAGTAGGGGTACAGGGGTAATGCAGGGAATGCAGGGAACAGGGGTCTGGAGCAGGGGTACACCAGGGGTTAATGCAGGGCAATTGGGGTTAATGCAGGGAATGGCAGGGAGGGGTAAATGGCATTGGTGGTTCAGGTTTAGGGGTACTCAGCCAGTCCAGTGGTAATGCTCGTCTCCAGGGGGTTGCTCGTCGTCCAGGGGATGATTCTGACTTGCTCGTCGTCCAGGGGATGATTCTGGCTTGGGAGGCACGGCTCAACTGATGAGCACAGGGCGATCGGGGTTTTTAAACCCGATCGTCCGCGCTCCCGTGTTCCCGCGCTGCCGGTGTGCGCGCTTGCGAGCGCACGCCGGCAGCCCTGTGCGCACATGGTCTGGCGCAGTGAAATGATGTCACTGCGCCATCACGAGCGCACAGGAATTCACAGGCGGAGGATCTCTTTGATCTTCCTGCCTGTGAATCACCCTCGTATCTCCGGCGCTGTAATTACAGCGCCGGAGGAGGGAGGAGGACAGAGACAGGGAAACCTTTTGTTTCCCTGTCTTGTTAATCACCCCCAGCAGTGCTGAGGGTAATTAACAGAAGGGACAGAAGATCGATCGATCTTCTGTCCCTTTGAAGTACCTGAGACTGGACCAGTCATCAGGTCTCCATCTGTCCCCAGCAGATGGGCGATTGTCCATCTGCTGGGGGCTATGGGGGGGGGCACCCGGCTGTATGCATGTATCTTAGATACATGTTCATGACTGGGAATCATGCACATGTATCTATATACATTTGGTGGATATATTATATACATATAGATGCATATATATACATCTGGGGCATATATACATACATCTATATGTGTCTGGCACATTGGGACCGATGGGGCATGAATGGGGGCACATGAAGGGGACTGTGGGGCCATCTGAGGCCCAACCATGCATATGGGGCCAGAGACCCCAACGTGGGGTCATATATATATATATATATATATATATATATATATATATATATATACATGCATGCTTGATTAAAGGGGCATGCATGCATATACATACATACACTCTAGGGCCAACACTTCCTTCTACAGTATCCCCTCTACATCTATCGTCTGGGTCAGCTTTTACTCCCTCCTACCAGGGATATTATATGTGTGAGTTGCACTATACCCAGTATCGATATCCTGCACAAATTCCCACTCTCTATGCAGGATATAATTTAGCCCTGTGTCCCCTGATGATTCTGGGGCTTATAACAATTGGATGAAACGCATTGGGACACTATATATATCTTTTTAGTTTTTGTACCTTTTTATGTTTGATTTTTCAGCAAATTTTTGGCATCTCACAACAATTTTTTGGTCTGGGCCCGTGTCTACGCAAAGTGGTAGGGCTATCCAGGGCCTTGAGCTTAGGGCAAGGTTCCAGACGGGGCCACTCTTTTCAGGGCAAGGAATCCGTATTAGGAGGTCATCAGGGAATACTAGCCTGGTTAGGGCGTATTAGGGTCAGTATAGGACCCAGCCCTCTATTCCTGCCAGAGGTGACAAGATACAAAAGCGATCTCCACGGCATCAACAGGAGGGAGCCACTGCTCATCAAATTTGGCCCAGATCCATGTTTACCCTATGCAGAATCACTGGACCAGTAAAATCCATCCATATTCTACCAGTCCACCCCATATTCTATTTAGGGTGATTGTGAGTGTATATATTCTTTTTGATTTATTTCTTGTTTTGGGGCTTTGTCTTAGGGGATTGTTGCAATTTATTCCTCATTTTTAATCTATATATTAAAAGCTAAGTTTTATTGTTTACAACTGCTCCTTCGTAATATATATGTTTCTTTCTACTGCGGTAGACTGAGGGGAGGTCTCACGGTCACCCTTCTCAGATGAGCACACCTTTCAGTTGTCTTGAAGGAGTGGTACCTTCAAATGTGAATGTGCTTCTATTATCTGGGGGGCAGCATTCTTGTGCACTTTTTTGCCCCACCTATCCCACATATGGCTTTGATTAGGTGGTACATACAGCTGTGTGTGCTCCTCCTCTCATTGGTTGCTTGATGCACTCAGAGGTAACTAGGAGCAGCACACGATGTGTGCAGTGTCTGCTTCCCTAAATATAGATGCCCAATGGCATAGGTAGGTTTAGATTAAGACCTGCCTGACTGAGACCCCACCTTGGTGCAGGTAGGTGGGCACAGATGTGTTTTGATCAAAATATATTGGCTGAGAGTCTCAGATTTTATCATACCTGAAAAAGGGTTTAGTCCATATATAATGTTTATTAGTGCATCATTTACCGTGATTTTTTCTTCATAAATGTTGCCATATACATCTGCATATTTAGTTATCATATAGTGCAGGATGTTTTGTATCCTTTTCTGTGATTCTTGTCACGTCTCTCCCTATGCTCAGCTCACAGTGAAATGGTGGAGACCACCCGAGATGAGGTTTTTAAAGGGCTGTGACATCACAGGGGCTGGCGCAGCATTATGGGTGATCTTGCATTCCCGGGCTTCTTACTGTCACACGTGTAGCCACACGTGTAGTTTTTAGGAAAAAAACTATTCGTTACCATGAACCACGAGGAAAGTCGGATTAGTTGCAAATAGATATTTTCCTGAACTTCGGATCGAATTTCACTTTGGATGCTTCAATTCACTCAACACCAGTCATAACCCTTGGAAACGAGCAGTGTATAATGTGATGGAATAATGAATCAAGCCAGCAAAGGAGGCAATATGGAAAATCATAGTTCATTAGTAAGTGCTCTGTATTAACTGTATCTACATGATAAATGCCATTTGCTGAAGTGTGACAATGGTGTCATTAAAAAGTACAATTCATTTAGAAAAAACAAGCTGTCATACAGCTATGTCAATGGAAAAACAGTTATTGCTTTTGGAAAGCAGGGAAATAAAAATGTTGATGTCAAAAATTGGTTTGGTCTAGAGATGAGCAACTAATTTCTAAATTAATTGTGAATTGTGCAAAAATGGTGCCTATCAGCCTTTTACTGTGAAAAGTAACAGGAAGGATCACAATGACACTGGGGGAGGGGGGATTGTCCTGATTGGCTTAGAGGTTGACAGACATCCAGATCCATCAATCAGGGGTAGGATTCAGGCAGGTCCTTTTGGTGGGAATGCCATAGAATGCCAATTTGTGTTCAGTTTGTGACCTGAGAGTATGTGTCTTGGCTGTGTCTGACAAGAAGCTATTACAGACACAAGCCAGTAAGCTAGTTGTACTAGGGACACTATAGGGAGATAACATTGGGTAGATTTTAGGGTTTTATTAAGGAAAGCATTGCATAGAGGGTGAAAGAATGGTCACTCTGAGTTGTGTGTTGTTTCATAGGTCATACAGTTTTCTGTCAAGGTCTGCATTACAAAATCCTGTACTATTTTTTTCCTGTATATGGACAGCCAGCTAGCTCAAGTTAGGTCTGGCTTATTGCTTGAACCTTCAATCTCAATAGCATACATTCTACTGCAAACACTGAGCAATTACACTTTTTTTAATCCATACCTGAGTTTACTGTTTGTAATTGGTCATTTGAAACAAATTTTAGTGCATCAATATACCTGTGTTACTGAACACATTGTATTACTTCAAGACAGCATTCAGTTACAACAAAGTTGCAAAGGCATTTTACTGCAATAACATCATTAGTATACCCTAGTTAGTAAACACATTGTATTACTGCCAGATAGCGTTTGGTTACAGTAAACACATTTTAATGCCATAACCCCACTGATAGGTGCCATGTTATTGAGGACAAAAAGGATGAGATTGTGGACTGGATGGCTACCTCCTCATCTCGGTCACAGCAGGATGATATTTAGGTCACATCTGAGTCAGATACTGTACCTTGGAGTCAGAGGTCACAGCATTCCTCCTGCTCCTTCTTGCAGCCCCAGAAAAGCCTTTTAGTTGCATCATCTGTGTTCACCAACCCATCCTAGTGGGATGTCTTTGTTTTTGCTAAGAAGAGGCAATAAAGCCTCATGTTCTATAGAAGACACTCAAGATAGTCTCCCCGTTGATGAGTTGTGTGGGAGGCGTCAACATATGCGTTTGGACTGCAATGAGGAGTAGGTTCAGGAGGAGGTGGGGAACCCCATGCATAGTTGTGTTGCTAGTGGTGGCCATAGTAGTGGTGGCACCTGCAGCCACGATAGTGGTGGTAGAGGCAGTAGTAGCGACAGTGGCTCTTGGAGCAAAAACAGGGCAGGGAATTGGGAGGGGATCAAGGAGTCCACAATGACATATCAAAGTGTGGTAATAGTGACCTGGAGGGTGAGGATGATGATGACTGTGTGTTGGACAGGAAATGGAAACTAGATCAGGGTGTTGAAGAGAAGGGGACATCAGAGGAGAGGGTGGTGGCCACGGCAGCAGTAAAAAGCAGAGACTATGTATGGTTAAAACCTCCAAAAGAACTGGCAGGGCCAGATCAACTTCTATTGTGGTCAAGTTAGGAATTGTGATGCCCTGATCCTGGGCACAGGATCAAAATATGCCAAAATTAGCTACGAGGGCTCAGGAAAATTGTTACAAAATTATGTCCAGATGGTACAGAGTGCCGATTCTATTGCACAAATGGTATCCATCTGTCTCAGACAGATGTTGGCGCTGTGGATCAGCAGAAGGTACTTTGTTACACATACACTGTCCGGCACTAAGACCTTTCTGGGACTCAGTCCACAGAGCTATAGTAAAAATTACCAGCTTCCCGATGCCAAATTCACCCGAAGCTTTCTTTCTATATGTCTTTGACCTCAATATCCCTGCCTATAGGAAATCACTTCTTAAATATCTTATCCAAGCTGCAAAAGCAGTGATTCCTCGTCATTGGAAATCGGCTAACCCTTCTACTCTGGAAGAATGGTTTGAGGAAGAAATGCTATACCAGAGAATGGAGGAACTAATCGCCCTCACACCTCAAAAATATGCAGTCTTCCTAAAAGTTTGGGAACCCTGGGAGGAATTCCGTAGTTCAGGGTCCTACAGAACAACCTAATCATTGTCACAACTATCCACTAGGGCTTCTTTGCCTGGTTCCTACAAGGCTCTTGAGATCCTCTTTTTCTTTTTCACTTCTTTGACTCCCTCTGAAAAATTATTTCTCCCCCCCTTTTTTTCCCCCTACCCCTGTGTCCTGACTCCCTAGATTTTAGACTTCAATAGTTAACTAACACGCTTGCTTGCTAGCGATTACTATATTATCTGACTTTCTTCATGATACCATATTATTATTTTTATTGTTATCATATACTCTCGAATTGTTTCTGTTATCCTTCTTTACGTCATACTGTAGTATTTTTCATGATCTTATCAACCACACGTTGAGACTTTTAATTGTTTAATTGCATGCTTCTTTTATTCATGCTTGTACATGTTTCATACAAAAAACCTGTAAAATCCAATAAACGCTTTAATTTGAAAAAAATGTGCCAGAATTAAGCCAAGCTTGGCTGCCACTAACTCTTTGCAAGTATTTCCTGTATGATGTTTTTTCTCCATAAGGCTGGCACGCAAAACCAGCATATGATGTGGCATCACTGGATTCTGTGAGAAAATAGAAGTGGCCAGTATTCTGAACTGGAACAAGTCTGTCCTCCTTCTCCTACTCCTACTACTTTGTGGCAGCCAGGATATATACCCAGTGTCCTTGTCATCATCATCAACTGCTTCTTCTCCTACTCGGACTCCTCCTCCTTGTCCTCTGCTCCATCGCAAGACATACATAAGGGAATATGTGGTTTTCTGCGCCTTCATCATTATTTAATTCTGTTTTATAGTATTACTACTTCTGGCCAGCTGTCCGTAAACATTGTCTCATTTTTTAAAATCTTTTGCAGTTCCATGCATATAAGGTGGCATCTCTAGATCCAGTGGCAAAATAGAACTGGCCAGCAATCAGAACAAATCTGTACTCCTTCTCTGTCTTTTTTGTGGAAACCAGGCTGCATTCACAACCAGTACAGTGTCCTTGTCGGATTCCTTGTCATCGTGACTTGTTCTCCCACTCAGACTCCTCATCCGCGCTGTCATCAGTCATCGATAATGACCACAAAACAACTCTACATGCCTAACAATCCAGTTGTGAACAAGTTGAACTCCCAGCCTGGCCAAGTTGGTGGCAGTGCAGTTACTGCTGTACCACTTAGTTGTGATCATTGTGGCGCAGTTCCGCACCTTCACCAAAATGTTAAAATTAACTAACCTTTTAAACAACTTTATTTAAAAATGTTGGAAATGTTCTAAAACTATTTTTCTAATATACTAGGTAGCTGAACTTGGGCTCTTCTAATCGCTTTGGAATCACTACATTTAAACACCACTGACCACGGGCTCAGGCAAGAGCTAAATCCTAGCATGTAAACAGAAAAATAAAAAGTTATGGCTCCAGAAAGGCAGGGAGTGAAAAACAAACAGAAAACCTCCAGGGCTTAACGCTGGTTGACCGTGTTGTCTAGCATCTGAAGATTTCACTTGAGGAAGATGAATGATCGATCTTTCTGGGGAATCGGGAACAAAAGCAGGAACCCTGACTTGATCTTACTCTCCACTCTGTCTTTGGACAGCAATTCCCCCTCCTGGCAGGAAGCAGGACCAGGCCACTCCTACCAAGAAGTGAGGAACAAGGTGATTAGCCCTGTTCCTTGCCAACGTTTGCCACCTATTCCTTGCTGGAACAAATGGGAAGAAGCATACAGTAAAATACAGAACACTATAATACAAAACTATTAGCAACTGTAGTACCCTTAGGTCTGGAGTAATACACCATTATTGGTGCTGCCTATACACAGATATTGAGAAAAGACTCCACTGTAATATACTTTGAAATACTCTGTGCTTATTTCAGCTATTTGTACTACGGTACTACTTCTCCCATCATCATGTCAATAAAGAGAAACTGTATTATGACAAACGGGTCTGGTTATTAACTCTACCATCCATCTAACAGGGTATAACTAGGTTCAAATTAGGGAGCACAATTATGAAATTGTAATGGACTCAAATGTACACCAGATGTCAGTATTGTACAATATTTTAATACTCTGTGGTCAATATCAAGGTCCAGAAGTGCAGCATCAACCTTCTGTAAGCTCATACAGTACATGGCTAACATAATGAAGAAAAACCTATAAAAACAACACCACAAGAGATTCAACCTAGTTCTGTTCACATAGAACGTGAAATAGTACTGCATATCAGCCTAGGAAGGGTTGTTTCTGAGTCCGCATCAGATGGCCATAACATGGGTACATTTTTGTGTCCATATTGCAGCCGCAAACCCTAGCACAACTTTGGCTCCTGAGTACCCTAGGCAGGTTTGGCTGCAGATCTCCCATTGCTTCCACCCTGCCGGCTTATCAGCACACTGCCACCCTGATGCTTATCTCATGGGCCTGCTGCCACCCTCACACTCTGATGATGATGCCCCCTCTTCATCCGGCTCCCACTTGCGAACGGATACATCTTTCATGGTTCTTGAGGTGACTACTCCACTGCATCTTGTGCTTTGCGGTTAGATGCCAGCTTTATCATCATCCACTACTGTCTGTTCATCACTTATGTCACCCTCACCAGTCTCATGGCCACGTCCCTGACCTCTCACAACACTTGCTCCCACCCGACTGTCATCATCGCTAGTTGCACACCTAAGTGAGGGCACAGTGAACATATTCTCTAAGTCTGTGCTAGCCTGAATTTGCTGACTGTCCTCACTGAGCTTGTCCTCGCTGAAAAGCGGAGCAGAGCCAGGAGCATCCATTACTTCCCGAGCATAAGGAGCAGCAAAAGAAAGAGGGAGCTGCAGGACAGGTGAGGGCACAGTTGTTCCTGGGCCATGCCAACTAAGTGTTGTGATGATGTTGAAGAACGAGAAAAACACCCCAGTACAGCTGGATTCCTAGTAGAGATGAGCGAATCTATTCGCTGTTTCGTAGATTCATAACGAATCTTACAAATTTTCCACTCCGAAGTGAATCCGGATTTTTTCGGATTCGCTTCGTATTATTCGTAAATTTTCGTAAAATTTTGAACGCTAATGATACGTACGCTACGTACGAAACGTACGCATTCTTCGTGAAGCGGGAAAATGACGTTACGCCCCCCTCAGAACTGGAAATAAACAGCCCGGCCCATCGAGATCTAACTATTTGCACGTATAGGGAGTGAAAACTCCTCCCTCAGTACTCCACCCTCCTCTGAACCAGTTTAGACCAGCGCTGAACACTGATCAGTACAGCAAGCATGGCAAAAGAGCTGCGACCGAACTGGAACCAGATGCTCTTTGTAAACGAGTTCCCCGAACCACCGCCCGCTCCAGACATCAGGGTGTCACACTCTGAACTCAAGACGAGAAACCCAGCTTCAGTGCCCTTATTCTCATTATTCTCCTTACCGGCTGCTGAGATTGCTGCGCATCGTGAGGCGGTTCGTCGTGAGGCGGCTGGTGCGGCTGCTGTGGCTGGTGAGGCAGAGGCGGCTGGAGCATCCACTTTGCCGCCCAGGAGGAGATCAACAACACTTTCCATAAGGCAGAACCCGATTGTGCCAGCATCGGTGACGACCCACGCGCAGACCCTCTGGGACTACAAGAATGCCATGGAGGACTGGGTAATCCAGGTACTGGACCATCCTAGGCCGGGAGATTCTACATTGGAGCGTTGAAAGGGAACTGTCCTGTAGTTTTCGGTCAAGCAAGGCTCTGGCTTCCTGGCAGACGACGAGGACGGCAAGGAGTACTTTGTGGGCCACAGGTCAGTTTAATGGCCGTACCTGCCCCAGCCTTGTCAAAGCCTGTATGTGGGGGATCAGGTAGAGTACACCCCCATGGTGTCCCTGAAAGGCCCTTTTGTTACTGGGGTTACCCTACGTTCTAAGCCCCTTGTACCTACATCGGAACCAAAAGTGTGGCCGGAGGAACCACCAGGTCCAGGACGCGTGCGCTGCCTTCAGGAGTCACCAGATGGTGCCTTCCGGTTCAGGGAAAAGCCACAGCCACAGCCGGAGCCTCTGGACCCCCCCCCCCCCCATTCTGCAGAAAATTCCCAGTTGCACCTAAGCGTGCCTATTTTCCTTTCCCCCCCCCCCTACACCCCCTCAGGTTATTTGGGAGCCCCCTTGGGGTTCTCTATTTGCTGCTATTTTATATTATCCATGTGGATTACACGTTACCTGTTTGGATTACAAAATTACCTCATGTGGATTACAATTGAATTTTGGAGTGTGTTCCAGTGTTTTATCATGCCAAGGAGCCACGAGGAGAGACTTAAACGTATATCTGAGCCTTTTATGCTTGCAAATGTGAAATTGATTGCACTAAAATGTTTGCATAATTATGTCTTTGCTGTATTTTAGCTACACTGTTTTTACTGGTTCAGCAACATTCAAGCACTTTTGCCTATTGTGTGTATTCTTTTTCCGGTACTGCAATGTGTCCTATTATGCACTTATTGTACTGTGTTTTTAGTAAATTATGCACTTAGCTGCATAGCTAGCAGTGAGCACCTTACTTTTCTACCTCATATGGACTGCCTCTAAAGACTGTACGCCGCGGCCTAGCCTCGTGCGTATGGCACAATCGCGAGTCAATAGTATGCTAAGGATTTGTATGCACTTTGCACACTAATGCTTACGTATTGTGTACTTTTGCGTACATACGACTGTATGTTGTTAATTTGTGTAGGAATGTTCGCAAAACAACGATGATTTTTTAACGTAAATTCGACCGAATAAATTCGTATTAAGAACTAATCTTGTCATAAATTCGTCGAACATTCGCCTAAGCGAATTTTCAATGATTCCCTCATCTGTAATTCCTAGTCAAAACATGACCAGAGGATGAATGTGGCAGCTCTGGCCTGTTGCTGTGGCTGCTGCTACTTGTGCCCGCTACAGCAACATTTTTGCCACTACCCATTCCTTTTGAGGGCCCAGGCAAACGTCTGTTGGCCATAGTGTACAGTAACTGTATCAGTAACGTAAAAGATTAAGTATAAATGGTGCAGCAAATGAAGTAGAAAAATACCTATATATTATACCACCTGTTAACAATGAGTCTGATGCACAGTAAGTCTATGTATAACAAAACAGATTAATTATGAAAGGCACAGTAGATGAACTAGGTAAATGTGCCTATATATTAGATCACCTGTTGACAATGGAGTCTGATGTACACTAAATCTATTTATAACTAAACAGATTAATTATTAAAGGCACAGCAGGTGAACTAGGTAAATGTGCCTATATATTACACCACCTGTTGACAATGAGTCTGATGCACAGTAAGTCTATGTATAACAGAACAGATTAATTATTAAAGACGCAGTAGATGAACTAGGTAAATGCACCTATATATTAGACTGCCTGTTTACAATAAGTGTGATGCACAGTATGTATAAGTTTAATAGAATGAATTAAGTATTAATGGTGCAGCAGATGAACTAGGTAAACGTGTGTATATATTAGACCGCACGTCTATTCCTATGTTCAGCTCACAGTAAAATGGCAAAGACCGAGCCGGATGAGGCTTTTATAGGGCTGTGACATCACAGGGGATAGCTATCTACTGATTGGCTGGCTGCACGGCATTATGGGTCATACAACATTCCCTGGCTTCTTACTTTCACTTTGTAATACATATAGCTGCCATTTTAAGGAAAAAACTATTTGTTACAATGAACCACGAAGAAATTCAGATTCTTGGCAAATCAAATTTTTCCTGAAATTCGGATCAAATTCAGTTCGTTTCAATTCGCTCAACGCTAGTGAAATGTATTGTAAATGCAGACTTCATCTTTATCAAGACAAAGGCCCTTTATCAGAGAAAAGCAGTCCTCTTAGTTTCTGGGATAAATATATGCAAATTAGCATGTCTAACATCTGCTGGCATCAGATAGGCTGAGAAATGCAAATTTGAATATCTTTCCCAAAAGTCCAGAGAACCATTGACAGGCCTACAGTACTGTCTGTCTCTCTCTCTCTCTTTCTCTGTTCTGAACCTGTAGAATCGATACACTGATCCCATTTAAGACTTAACTTTTATTATTCCTTTAAAACCCTTTTGTGACTTAGAATTACAATTCTTTACCTTTGTCTCTTATATTATGATTCCTATAATTTAACTGATCTGGGGTCTATATGAAATTGGGGGATGATTTGGTTTCTGTATGAATTTGGTGGCTGATCAGCAATCTGTATGAATTTGGAGTTTAATCAGGGGTCTGTATGAATTTGGAGTTTGATGCATGATGGACTGGTTTTAGAAGTTTTAGAAGGCTGCAGAACACCCCATGCATACAAAATGAAGATCAGTAGAAGTTAACACACCCCAATCATTTAAATCTCATCTGTATATAATGCAGACTGTACCGCAAGTTGATGTAGAGGTGTGATGAGACACAAGTCAGGTTACATTGATGTTGGGGTGAGGGGCAGCTTTTTTGATGTTCAACCTGTTGACCAAATTGTTGCACCATGCCCCCATCCTATCCCAAGTGTGCTCCTCTTTGAAAACCAAAATATGGTCACCCTAATATACAGCGATTATTAATCACTTTTAAAGGGGTTGAATGTTTTTTACACACTCCACAGCATGGCCAGACATGCGGTGGTGATCATACTTACTTGATCCCCGATGTTGGGTTCCTGTACCGCCTACATGTCTCGTCAACATCTGGCTTGACACAGGGCACCTGCAGCATGTCACTGGGTCAATGCACACTGGTAACACATCACCTCTGCTAAAGGTAAAAGCTCCATGACAAATTTACCGCCACAATCATACCTCCCAACTTAAAAAAATAAATAAATAAACCAGGACAACACATTACATCATCTTTTTTTACATAAACCGTGTCTCCTTTGTGCCCCACACAGTAATAGTGTCTCTTTGTACCCACACACAGTATGGATGACTCCTTAGTTGTTCCTCATACAGCAAGGATAACGAATTAGTGCTCCAACACGGTGAGAATGTCCCCTTAGTGCACCACTTATAAAAATGATGCCACTTAATTTCTCCCACACAGTAAAGGTGCGCCCAAGACACCAATGATACACTTTTACTGCTCCCACACAGTATGATGTGCCTAAGTGACCCAACACAGCAATACATATGCTCCTTTAGTGCCATTTGATCCATGCAGTATGATGCTCCTTACTGCCTCGAACCTCATGCCTCAGAGCAGGTATCTTCTGGCCTGTGATGCCTGTGCCATTCCACAGGGATTGTAAGGTGAATGGTGAAGCGAAATGTTGACAGCACCCTGCTTCACCATTGTATTCAACAGTACCTGAACGTCCGAAAGACGCAGATACAGTTGAAATTGGAACCTCCAGCAGCCTTTCCTTAACAATGATACTGTAACCAAAATCCAGGATTGTCCCAAGGAATTTAAGATGGTTGGGAGGCATGGCCACCATTACCACAATTTTCGAAAGGAAGGAGAAGTAAGACCTCATGCACCTTGTCATAATACAGGTACATTTTCTATTCTTCGCCTCCAGCTATAGTATGAGAAGATGAATGAGCAAGTGGATTATTTTCTTTTTAATTATCCACAAGTCACAAAAGATGCTGAAAGCGGTCCCTGTTCAGGTCCATGCATCTTTGGGCACATCAGATCATGTTGGCTGATACTGCTTGTGATGCTGCGGATAGTGTTTGTAATGTTTTCCTTCAGTTCATCCAGGGTATGTGGATTGTTAGCGGACACTTTCTGTTTGAAATTTCCCAACAAATAAAAATTGCATGTGGAGAAATCTGGGGAACGTGGAGGCCATAACCTCTTACTCACAGTTCACTCTTCCGTAAACAGTTCATGAACTCGTGCCAGTGAGTTCTGTGAGGTGTGGCATGTTGCACAATCTTTCTGGAAAAAGATGGACATTTTTTTCTGGTATTAGTTGGATGTAAAACTGTTCAAACATGTCCAGGTGACAATTTTCTGGTCGTGAAGTGGTGTTTCGTGAGTCAAATGGGGATTTTCAAAGGACCAGTACCTCGTTTCCTGGGAATTTATATGACCTGATAAATTAAACCAAGCTTCGTCTGTCATGAAGTACAGCAATGGTTCCAAATGTCTGTCAGCCATCATTGTCCGCAACCAAGTACAGTAGTTTACGCCTTTAGCTTTGTCAGACTCTTTTGGTTCCTGCAGCCACGTTATTTGGTACAGTTTCCAGTTCAGAGATTTCAGCACTCGCTGACACATCTTTCATACACCAACTTGCTGAGACAGTTTTCGGGTTGATTTTTGGGGGCTACTTGCAATCCACTGCTGAACTTCATGCACAACTTCAGCCATCCTGATCAATGGAGGCCTCGTTTTTTCATGTTTACAAAAAAGGCAGTTTGATGCCATTCCCAAACTAGACTCTGAATACAATGTTTAGCTGGTGGTTTTGTTACTGGGTACCTGTCGGCAAAGGTCTCTTGCGTTTCCTTAATCTATCTGCTTCGCACATAGCCTTCCACAATCACTAATCATTGTTCCAGGAAGAACACCATCTTTCTGACACACTAAGCCACTTTTAACAAACTGAATAATAAATCAGTCTTAGTAGCCCATAGCGACCAATCAAAGCTCAGCTTTCAGTTCCTACAGGGCTCTGAAAAAATGAAAGCTGAGCTCTGATTGGTTGGCATGCACAACAGATTTACTATTAGGCAGTTTAATTTAATTAAATATTGGAGGGGGCTACTTTTTCATGGGTCACCCTGTGCAACAGTGTGGTAATGTATAGGTTCAATAATATGGCACCAATAAAAATGTCTGAGCCCATACTGACTCACAGTGTGCCTCCAAATCCATACAGAATGACAAAAAAATTTGTTCCACCATATTTCTCATATTTTTAATTCACAATTTTTCTATAAAATAGGCAAAGTGAAATATTATCAAATTATTTTTATCGTTTATTGAGGCACTAGGAATCGTTTTATAGGGATTATTCCATGAATAATGTAAAAAATCAACATCAGACATCATATAGTACATGACAATCTCTTTCTAACAAAGCTAGAACCAGTCCTGTACCTCACATGGATCCAGAGATCTCCACATTCATTGCTCTACTAGATTTATTAGATTTCTATATATTTACTTCTATATTTATATATACTTCTTATAACTCAAGGGGGTGTATTCTTTTTTTTTGTATAGCTACGCAGGGGGGGGGGGTGTACATGCTTCCCCTATCACAGCTCAGGGGGCAGTTGAAGGATGAAACTGAGCATGTGCGGCCTTCTCAGTGAGCAGTACAAAGAAATAAGAAAAATAACAGAGCAGGTGGTGCTACAGATACATTTTTACAGTAGCTATACAAAATTTTTAATTACATCTAATTACAAGTATTCAGATCCTGGTGCTGGTTTGAAAATTGTAGAATATTTTTCGTGTGACAACCCTTTTACAATGCATTGTGCTCGTGGCTAGGATAGCAA
>ONZH01016110.1:0-130660 GCA_900303285.1 Rhinella marina | reverse complement strand
CGCCATCAGGTCGCGGAAGGCCTGCGTTTCCACAAGCCTAAACGGCAACATCTCCAGGGCCAGCAGTTTGGAGATGTGGCAGTTTAAGGCTTGGGCTTGGGGTGACTCGAGGCGTACTTCCGCCTGCGGTCGAACGCCTGCGAGATGGACAGTTGTTGGGACGAGGAGTGTGAGGGTGCAGGCGAAGAGGCGGGGGAAGGGGAGGCTGAAGGAGAAGGCCCCAAAGTAGCCGAGGCAGAGGCAGATGTGGAGGTGTCCTGGCTGGAGGTCTGGACCGCAGTGGCAGCACACAACACAGGGGAAGAGGCAGTGGCAGCAGGACCGGGCGCAGTTTGTATTGCGTTTGCTCTCTCCCACTCAGCCCAGTGCTTGACTTCCAAGTGACGCCGCATGCCTGAGGTGGTCAGATTGCTCTTCTCAGAGCCCCTACTCAGTTTTGAGTGGCAGAGTGTGCAAACCGCGCTCAGTTTGTCATCCGCACAAACATTAAAAAATCTCCACACCACAGAAGTACGAGGCCTCAATGGGGGAGCTTCGCGCGACTGCCCGCTGCCGGGAACAGCTTCGGCCATGCTGGCTATGGCCTCACTACTTTGTCTGGACTGTCCTCTGCCTCTGGACATCCCTCTGCCTGTGGACATCCCTCTGCCTGTGGACATCCCTCTGCCTCTTGCTGCCTTTTTCGGTGCTGCGCAGACCACCACCTCTCCACTACTTTCCTCGCTGGACATCACCCCTGGCCAAGTGGGGTCGGTAATTTCGTCATCCACCACCTCCTCTTCCACTTCCTCACTCTGCTCCTCCTGCTGCCCACCGGACATTCCAACAGCCTCCCTTGATGGCAACTGCGTCTCATCATCATCATCGCTCATGATAACAGATGCTGGCTCAGGGTCCACATCAGCAGGAGATGGCGAAAACTCAAGTGTTTGGGCATCACTACAAACAAATTCCTCTGCTAGCTCCTGGGATTCTTCCGGCACATCTAAAAAGGACCCGAAAAGAGCTCCTGGGAGGGGTCAATGGTGGGATGACTCTGTTGGCCAGGTGTGGAGGAAGGAGGGTCAGAGTGAGACTGTGTGGATGACTGGCTGGTGGACAACTGTGTGGAAGCGCTATCGCTATCCATTGCACCACCTGTTCAACCTGCTCAGGCCTCAACAGCGGTGTAACCCGCCCCTGCTTAACTGTCCCATAAAGGCAGGGATTCTGGATGAGCGGGATCCTGGCTGACCCTCACCAGCACGCATTGTATCCCCACTGGCTTCAACAAGGCCCCCAACAGCATTTCCGCGCCCCCGTCCTCGTCCACGTCCTATTCCGCTAGCCCCCCGCCGCATTTTTTTTTTTTACAATATTTTGCCTTCACAGCCGTGAAATTAGTTTGCAAGAGAACGCACAGTACAGTTGCCAGTTATAAGGCCTATATATTGTATTATTCAAGGTACACAGCCGTGTACTAAGTGATCAGACGGTGTGTATGAACACCAGTTATGAGAAATTACTTTGCAAGAGACGCACAGTACAGTTGCCAGTTAAGGCCTATATATTGTATTTTCAAGGTACACAGCCGTGTACTAAGTGATCAGACGGTGTGTATGAACACCAGTTATGAGAAATTACTTTGCAAGAGAACGCACAGTACAGTTGCCAGTTAAGGCCTATATATTGTATTTTTCAAGGTACACAGCCGTGTTCTAAGTGATCAGACGGTGTGTATGAACAACAGTTATGAGAAATTACTTTGCAAGAGAACGCACAGTACAGTTGCCAGTTAAGGCCTATATATTGTATTTTTCAAGGTACACAGCCGTGTTCTGAGTGATCAGACGGTGTGTATGAACACCAGTTATGAGAAATTACTTTGCAAGAGAACGCACAGTACAGTTGCCAGTTAAGGCCTATATATTGTATTTTTCAAGGTACACAGCCGTGTTCTAAGTGATCAGACAGTGTGTATGAACACCAGTTATGAGAAATTACTTTGCAAGAGAACGCACAGTACAGTTGCCAGTTAAGGCCTATATATTGTATTTTTCAAGGTACACAGCCATTTTCTAAGTGATCAGACGGTGTGTATGAACACCAGTTATGAGAAATTACTTTGCAAGAGAACGCACAGTACAGTTGCCAGTTAAGGCCTATATATTGTATTTTTCAAGGTACACAGCCGTGTACTAAGTGATCAGACGGTGTGTATGAACACCAGTTATGAGAAATTACTTTGCAAGAGAACGCACAGTACAGTTGCCAGTTATAAGGCCTATATATTGTATTTTTCAAGGTACACAGCAGTAGTGCCAAATATAGTTTGGTATGTAGCAGAGCACCTAATACACCACTAATGCCTCTCTCTGTCCCTACTCCAGCAGCTATCCCTGAATACAGCAGCCGTTCTCTGTAAAGTCTATATTGTAGTAAGCTATCACTGAAGTCTACTGTAGTAGCCCTGATAAGGGCTTTTAATCACGCTCCTGCCTGTCCAACAGCTAAAATCTGTCTCTCCCTTCTCCAGCCTCTGTCCCTGACTAAGTTCACGCAGCATATGCGTACGAGCAGGAAGAGCTGAGTTTTTAATATTCGAGGTCACATGGTTTTTCCAGCCAATGCATGTAGACGCCGTTTTCGCGCTGCCAGCGTGCTCAGCGTGCCTGTCATACCCCCCCTGCATGGTGATTGGTGGAAAAAGAGCGCCAGGGAAGGTGGGAGGGGAAACGAATTCTAGGTGCGCCATCGCCGTTATACTCGAATTAAATCGAGTACGCCGAATATCGTAGTATTCGATCGAATACCAGCTCGATCGAACACTACTCGCTCATCTCTAGTCATTAATCATCATTTCCATGCAGCAGATTTCTGAAGTCTTCAGAAGATTCTGTGTGTAACAGGGTGAATGGCAGTAATAACTAGGGCATACGTACATAGGTACTGGAGTAGTGTCACGAGACGAGGGTAAGACTCTGTATGTTACACTCGGACTTCTTCAGTTCTCAGGAAAACAATGAAGACAAACTCATTAGCAATGCGGGTAGAACTTTGATAAGAAGACTCCTTACATCATGTTTTCTAGAACATATTTCCCTAATAAAGTATATTACAAAAATGTAACATCCCTGCACTATATTAAAACTAAACCAAAATGAAAGTTACTCTCTAAACAACAGATTCTCTTTTTTTTTTTTTTTATTACAAAAATATCTAGACCTAGGTGTAATCCACTCCTGGTTTTAGCTTCAAAAACTGCATTAGAAAACTTGAACATGGAATCCCAAGCTTTGAGTTTGTCTTTTCATTAAAAATATCATCAGCAATCACCACATTCAAAGGGTTAAAAGGCATCTGCCATCAGATTTGTACCTATAAACCTGGCTGACCTGTTACATTTGCACATGACAGCTGAAGACATTTGTTCACATGTGCCCACATTGCTGCGAAAAATGATGTTTTATTATATGGAAATGAGCCCCTAGGTGCAACACGGGCATTGCTGTTACTCCTAGAGGCTTAGTTCTCTCTGCAACTGCTGCACCCTCTGCACTTTGATAGAGCCAGGTAGTGGTGATGTTTACACGGCCTGGCCCTGTCAAAGTGCAGGGGACGTGACCGCTGCGGAGAGAGCAGAGCCTTTAGGTGTAACACCAATGCCCCCATTGCTCCTAGAGGCTCATTTGCAGATATTAAAATACTTAATTTTTCTCAGCAGTGCAGGAACATGAGACCAACACAAGTGCCTTCAGCTGCCAAGTGCACATATAACTGGTCAGCCAGGCTCATAGGTACATTTTTATCCTATGCAGGGTAGAGTTTTTTCACCTTAGATTTTTTATATTAACAATAAAGGTAATAATGTAATAATTTCTCAGTTCCTTTGACACAACAGAATAATGGAAAAATCAACGCAAATGTGAAAAAGCCCTAACCTATTTGCAGCCGAGAAACCTTTTCTGTTCTGTTTCAAGTACATATGGGATCTATTCTGTAAAATGAGCGGTAGAATGACCAGCATCATATATATAAATCCTCACACTGAACAGAACATTCCCTGCTAAGAAAAGTAGAAATCCCTCTAAATGTATCGCCCCTGAGTATTCTTATGTACACTTGGTGCACAGATTCTTTGTTTTTCCACGATTTGGAGACTATGACAAATAAATTGTAAACTGAAAATACAAGTAAGTTCAAGAACATCCAGATACGACTGGGGTTTTCTCATACAGAAATGTATGTCATAAATACTTAAAGGGGTTAGCCCATGACTGATGTAAAAAATGAAAATCAGACACCATATAGTACATGACAGTCTCCTTCTAACTAATCTGGAACCAGCCCTGTACCTCACATGGATCCAGAGATCTGCCCATGCTTTGCTCTGCTAGATTTATATTAGGCTTGTAGGGGAATTGGACTTTCTACTGTAGCTGGTGGCAGTTGAAGGATGTAACTTAGCATGTACTTCCATCTCGGTGACAACAGAGAAATTACAAAAAGAGCAGGTGGCGCTATACAGATAGACTTTAGTAAATAAGTCAGCTATGCTACATTTTTAATTACATGCAATTACAAAAATATTCAGACCTAGGTGTTGGTTTGAAAAAAAGAATATTTTTCATGGGACAACCCCCTTTAATAATAGGTATGGTTCTCACCTGACTTCCATTCTCCCAGGTAAGGCAGCCACTACATCCAGCAGGAGATTAAAGGGATTATCCATTTTTTTTCTTCCACCCACCCCCTGCCCCAATTAATACAAGAAATTTTGTAATATATTGTATTACCCAGGATTTCAGGCAGGCAGCATGAGAGCATGTCAAGGGCTCTTTTATTTACAGTGAGTTCGGTGACGTCACCAGCGCTGATGGGCCGACTTTTGCGCCGTTTTACTGGCTAGGGCAGTGCTAAAGCCCGCCCATCAGTGCCGGTGATGTCACTGGGCTTACTGCTGGACAGAAGCCTCCGCCTGGCAGAGCCCGGTTCGTTATCGGAACTGGGCAAAATGCCTTTTGCCCTGCACGATTTAGCGCAGGGCAAAGGAGAGCATCGGAGCATAAAATGTCTTGTCAGGCATGCTTCCTGGCTGAAATCCTGGGTATATCCGGATTCAGCTCTGAACCTGGACAACCCCTTTAAAATTGCATTTGAAAAATTGAACATAAAAACCCAACCTTTGGATTTGTCTTTATATTCAATATATCATCAGTAATCAGCACATTCAAAGGGTTAAAAGGGAATCTGTCGGCAGATTTGTACCTATAAAACTGGCTGACCTGTTGCATGTGCGCTTGGCAGCTGAAGGCATCTGTGTTGGTCCCATGTTCATATGTACCCACATTTCTGAAAAACATTTAGTTTTATTACATGCAAATGAGCCTCTAGAAGCAACAGGGGGGGTTGTCATTACATCTAGAGGCGCTGCTCTCTCTGCAACTGCTGCGTCCTCTGCACTTTCACTGACAGGGCCAGGCATTGAAAACATAACGCCTGGCCCTGTCAATCAGAGTGGAGAGGGCGTGAGCAGAGCCTCTAGGTGTAACAGAAACTCCGTCCCCCCCCGGTTGCTCCTATAGGCTACAGAGACGTGCATGGTCAACTCTCCACTTAAAGATTTTTTTGAATGCCCCCCTCCCTTTTGTTACAGTGCCACCTTTTTTTTGGTACTAATTAAAAGTTGCTTTCTGGGCCAGCGCTGCTCTCCCAGTCCAATGATATGCTCTTACTACTTCCGGGATTACGTGCCGTTCATTGTGCATGTGATCCTAGCCTGGTTACAACCCACAGCGCATGCGCAAGAATGACTCGCTCAACTCAGTGCTAACGACCGATTCATACTCACACGTGCTGTCGGTTGTAACCAGGGTAGGATTACATGCGCAGTCTATGGCACATGATCCCAGAAGTACCAGGAGCATATAACTGACATGAAGCGCAGCACTGGCCCAGTAAGCCTCTTTAAATAAGTACCAATAAAAAAAATTGTCACTCTATCCAAAGAGGGGAAAAAACTACTTTAAGTGGAGAGGTGATGCATGTCTATAGGGGTTATGGACCCGTCACCTTCCCTAAATACAATAGATGTCATGCATTAATATATTAATGGGTATAAAATATATCTGGATAGCTCCTCTCCTGCAGGTGCAGCCACACATTTAGGGTTCCTGATGCAGTCTTGCACAGTCAATTCCTGATTTTGGTTTCTGATAAGGTTGCAATAAGAAACCTGAATGTTTGTCCGTGCCTTATCTGGGTGTGCCCTGCCCCCTGGCACCTTGGGGTTTTCAGTAGTGCATTACACAGCTCCACTCATCTGAATGAAGCCTCTTCTACGCATCAAATCAAAAATTTGCAGATGTTAACAAACACATTATGTCATCCAAGCCTGCCTATTATAGCAGGATGGCCGACTCTCCACCATCTCGGAGAGAAGTTGAATTTCAACATGCGGGATCAGGGAGTTGACATGCATCCATAGATGTCCTGCAATAGCTTTCAGATGACATGCCTGGCTGAGAAGAGTGTACATGTATATGTATGTATGTATGCATATATGTATGTATAAGGAGAGATCACTTAGACA
This sequence comes from Rhinella marina, assembly GCA_900303285.1. Classification (NCBI taxonomy): domain Eukaryota; kingdom Metazoa; phylum Chordata; class Amphibia; order Anura; family Bufonidae; genus Rhinella; species Rhinella marina. Next base: position 124,089 of record ONZH01016110.1, on the reverse strand, counting down.
TATGCCAAAGAGTACGGATCCATAGTATTTATTGCCCCCACTCGTATTCATGAAGGTGTAAAGCTGTTTGAAGGTCAATCCTGGTTTCTTTACGGGTGATACATTAGCCTTATTATTGTTGGTATTATGAACGTGCATTAGTAAAAAAAGTCACTTATTAACCAAAATTCTCAGGGAAAATGCCCCAATAAAGAGAACTGACAGCAGAAGGCGGACGTGTGGCCTCGACAGCTGGCACAAGAGCTACTGTACTTTACGTTTTCTAACGTTTTCTCTACAGACATTGTAGCGGACGATAATTTGGGAGAGAACATAGCTATTTACAACGAGGAAGGCCAGCCCGGCCACCCAAATCAGTATGAAGGTGTTGAGGCCTTCAAATTCCAGGTAGTAGGCTGGAGCTAGCCACACGGCCTGCAAGACAACGGAAAGAAGAGTTAGGATCCACTGGGCACGTTCTGATTCTAGATTATATCATCTCACAATGTAGATGTATCTACAACATTATTCCCATCATTTAATATCATTAAGTACGAAAGCACTGTACATACAGAATATAAAACAAGTACAATAAGGAGAAGGAGAGAGGACTCCAATCTACAAGGGATTGGGAAGGATCTGGTCATACAGCGGCATCTATGACCTACTGCTAGAATATTGGTAAGTGGTTACTATCAATGCTGTGGAGAACGGAGGGTCAGCTCAATGCCAGTGAATGGGGCTGTGGAAGATCAGTGATCATATCCTTGCAACATTCTGGATTGTTTTCATTCTCCCCGTACGCTGTGATCTGTTTGCACTGACGTCAATGACGGTACATCCATGCTTGTGACAGAACACATACCATGTGTAAACGGGACCCTTTTTAATAATAGAGAAAGGGCAATAAGGGTTGTTTATGTGCATGAAAACAGAATTTTTTTGTGTTTCATGTTATCTACATTAAAGAGGACCTGTCACCTCTTGACATGTCTTTTTAGTAACTAATTGCATTCCCATTCAATTACCATTGTGGGGCCTCTATTATGACTATGTTGTGCCATTCCTCTATTATTCCTACTAGAACAGACTCTGAATGACTTGCCAGCAGTTTGCAATAAAGGTTCATCAGGGTGTTACCAGTTGGGGGGGGGGGTGTCCTTGCACAGTCTACCACTGGCAGCACTGACTGGACAGGGCCAGACTGTGCAGGGACACCTCCCAACTGGTGACATCCATCTGAACCTTTATTGGACACTGCTGGCAATTTGAATAGACGCCGGCCTCTCCATAACTTCGGCGGATCCTCCACCAGTTCTAAATGTAAGTCAGCTTCCAAGCTGTCTTACATTCAGACCTTTATTACGCCCGTTCCCTTTAACCCGCCGATGCTACGCTCACAATTTTAGACCTGGTGTAAACGGGGAGAAGTCGACGATTGTGACGCAATCTGCATTGAAACACGCCTAATATAGGTGTATTTCAGCTTAATAAATCACCCTTTTTGTACAGAAAACATTATATCCAGAAAATCATCCACCCAATTAAATGAAAGAATAATACATAGAGAGTATTTACATCAACTTGCAGGATAACAGGCCGAACTGGATGGACAGATGTCGTATTTCAGCCCTATAGACTATGTTACTACAGCTGAATCTGCTGCAGATCCGACTGTATATACTAGTAAGAAATGGACTTTTCTGCTTGTAGAAACAACATGGTGCTTATAGGTTTTTAATATGATTAAGTGGATGTCCCTTTACCCGCATGAAAAGTCACTTATTAATAAATGTTAAAATTTTGTTACCTGTCCACCAAACCATAAAATAAGAAGAAAAGTGCTCCGCCGCCATGACATCTTCAGTCCAGGCATAACCAACGGCAAAAGGCAAAGGTACCACAGGAAATACTTAAGGGAAAAACAAAGATGTTTAATGGTATCCAACATCTGAGTAAGAAATGTACTCAAGCTGACATTTATTCAAGTCTTTGAGCGGGGTCTGTGCACACATGGACGTACTCTTTCTGGTACCGTCCAGTTCCAGTTCGGTGGCTGAGACATTGTGGAGAAAACAGTGTAAACTGACTCATGCAGCAGGTTTTCAATCTGCAGAATGCCAGGTTATCCTGCGGGTTTTAGGCCACATGCAGAGATCCGTGACTGCCCTCCTGCTGAGTGAACAAGGGCATGATGCCGTGCCCTTCGTGTAGTCGCCGCTGTACAGTAATACACTCATATGATCTATACGAGTGTATTACTGTACAGCGGCGGCGGCACGAAGCGCACGGCGTCATAGCAACCAATGACGCCTTATGCTCGTTCTCTCAGCAGGAGGGCAGTCCGGGTTTTCAAGGACCGGTTTCAGTATTGCTGCTGCACTCCTGGCAGCAATTCCGCCATAAAACCAGCGCATTTTGGGTGGTTTTTACGGCCAACCACTGTACTAGGATTTATAGGAAAAAATTCTGGACAGCTAAGCAGAAAAACACCCACACAATGTGGATTTCTAAAAAAAAAAAAAAAAGATACAAAAATGCAGCACACCGCGTTATTGTATCCTGCACAGTCCGGTAAAAAAAGTAGACTTTTTTTTTGTTTTTTTACAGTAGAACTCTATGGTGAACAGATGCTACTGCATGGCATCAGTCTGACGCATCTGTTAATATGTTTTTTGTATATGTTAAAAGGATGTGAACCCAGCCTTAGACACTTGGAAGCCACATTATTAATTTGTGGAATGGCCGCACAGATGCGGACAGCACACCTGATGACATCTGTGTTCTGTCTGCATTGTCTGGGGCTCCATAGAAATGAATGGGTTCATGTGTGATCATGTGCAAAAAACACAGATTGGACGTGGACTGAAAATACGGTGGCGTGCATGAGGCCTTCGGTTCAGCCATGGTATCAGCTTACCTGAGATGTGCACACTTTGTTGAAGCTCACAAAGACAGCGGTGTGCAGGAAGCAGCAGAAGGTCAGGTCTTTATAGTAGGCTACGGATATAATAGTTAGGAGCAATATCTGAGGTAGAAAGGCAACAAGGCCAAGGACAAAGCTCCAGTCACTCTCCGCTGTTAGGTAAAGCATGTAGAAGTACGGGGAGAAATTATGTCGTATATCTCTCCTGGTCAAGTGATAGAGGTAAGTGTGCTCAAGGAAATCCCAGCCATAGCTGCAGAAAATACAGACAGTAGTGACCATATTTAGCAGATCGTAGCTATAGAGGAAAATAGTTTTAAAAGGTTCTCTACCATACCTCAGTCTACAAAATCTCCAGCTAATCTAGAAAGGCTGCAAATACAACTGTATATATAACCGTAACTCTAATAGCTGGGCCAATATGGCCAAAGTGCAAGCTCGCTACCATCACTATGCTCTGGGGTACTACTTCTCCTTGTGGAGAGCGCCTGGAAGGAATATGGAGGTCATGCAATGCTTCTCTGTGAAAAGGTATGCATCCCTATGGTCTTCTCAAATTTAAAAGGCGTTGAACAGTTGTACAGTTTCCTATATTGAAAACCTATCCTCAAGATAGGTCATCAATATGGGACGACAGGGGTCCAACTTCCCGCACCCATGTCGATCATACGAGCGCGGCGTTCTCTTCACCTGCTAGCCATTGACATCTCAGTGGCAAGCATATGAAATTACAGCTGCTCCTTCCCATTCACTTCAATTGTTATACTCCGTCCTGTTCAAGTAAATGAGAGGACAGAGCTCGACCCGCACCAATCTGATATTGATGACCTAGCCCAGAGATCTCAAACTCGTGGCCCTCCAGCTGTTGTAAAACTCCAACTTCCATCATGCCAGGAGAGCCTACAGCTATTGGGGCATGCTGGGAGTTGTAGTTTGGCAACAGCTGGAGGGCCACGGGTTTGAGATCCCTGACCTAGCCTAAGGATGCCCCCTTTTAACATATAGCAGACAGCATCCAGCAACTGGATAAATAAAACCAACTTTTATTTCCGGTTCAGTTAAAAGCTTGTGATACACCACATAGGTCAGACGGGCAACAGGCTTCGGATAGACTTACCTGTCTGACCTATACGGTCCATCACAAGTGTTTCACTGGTGTCTTATTCCAGTTGCTGGATGCTGTCCGCTATATGGTATATTTTTGAAGATCCTCTGCTCTGGAACCATCATTATCTGATGGGTGGGGGTCTCACACCCAGCACCAGATCAGATGTTTAAGAAGGCACTGATGCTCCTGTGGGTGCCGTGGCTTCTCTCAGTTCACCAAAGACAGTGCCATACATTGTATAGTGGCTGTGCTTGGTATCGCGCTCAGCCCCATTCACTACTATGGGGCTGCTGCTCCTAGGTCACATGACCAATGAATGTAACATCACTCGGCCTAGGGAAAGCGGTGAGAAGGCTGCGACGCTACTGCGAGTGCCGCTGCGTTTTCAAACAGCTGATCAGCGGGGTCCCATTGTATCGGACCACAACCAATAAGATACTGATGTCCTATCCTGAGGATAGGACATCAGTATTAAAATAAATAAAAGTGCATGGACATCCACTGAAGGCCTACAGGTCACAGATGCCACTGTAGCAGCAGCCATTGGAGAAATATGTTGGGAAATGAACTGCAAAATGCAGTGTTAATAGACCCTTCTAAATGTTACTAGGGACATGATTTAATGCTGCAGTCATCTACTGAAAGAAAATGATTACTATGGGAAGCAGACTGCAATTCCGCAATGCATGGACTACATCCTGCTGAAAGAATAGACAGCCGATCCGTATTCAGCCATACATCGAGTCTGCAGTCCTATAGAGAACACTTCAGGTAACAGTCTATGGAACGTACAGTGATCAGGACCCTAGAAGAACCTTTACTTCAATAATGCCTTTCACTACAACTGAATGTAAATATTTCAACCTAGAAAGTAGAAAAACACCTTACCTACAGTAGAAGACAAGACTTAGAGTAAGTAATGTAAAACTGAATACAATGCCAAAGGTTAGGCTGTTCCAATTGAGGAGCCTGAGGAAGAGCTCCCAGGAATTTTTGAAGAATTTTCGAACCAATCCCCCGGCTACGTGCGACCTATTTCCCTTAGTTCTTGTTGTTTGCATGGACAATAAAATGGGCAATAGATAGGTCACAGGATAGATCTTCATGTGAACCGAGAGACCAAAGAGAAGGGCGGCCTTCACAAGATGGCACTTCTTCACATAATACAGAGATGATAAAACAAGAACAGCCAAGACCGACTCTGCATTCCCTCTGCTGGAGACAGCCATAGGCAATGGGTTAAAGAGCCAAAAAGCACTGTACTTGCTAGCCGTGTGGCTATCCAGGCCTTGGAGGATAAGAATTCTTTGGATTAGGAATGCTGCAATTAAATCACAGCATGCAAATAAGAACTTCCCGAAAACTTCTGAGAGATAGATGTTTGGTGTCAAGATCCAGGCGAGTAATGGTGTGTATCGATAGGTTGCCCTCTCATAAGGAGAAGATCCCTGAAAGAAGAAAGAACTGTTATTCACTACTAATTACCGATACATAGGGGTAGATGTACTGATCCTGTTTGTGGACTAGACAGTCTAGGGATGCCCCAGTGGAAGGAAAACCCTTAAAAATGTAGTATAAGGCACGGGCACCAGAGTCCGGTACCTTTCCAATAGTAAATCAACTCCCCCCCCCCCAACACATCCAAAGGCCCATTCTAGCAATGTACTAGGGATTGTTCGTTCCCATACAGAGGGGATGACTGCTGCATGTAAATTCAGCTCTTCTCTGGCTCAACGATCACTGCCCTGTGCACCATGCAGTGTAAACGGACCCTAAGGGTACATGCACACGGTACATATTATGCAAGGGTATTCCATGCAGTTTTTTGTGAGGAAAATCTGCAGTGAAATACAGTACCAGCTAAGGAGATGCACTTTTCAAAAATTCAGAGGACCTGCGTGTCAATTGTTTGCAAAGGGTGAGATCTGGGGAAAATCGGAGCCAAAGTCCATGGCAAAACCCACAAGTAACAGATGCAGATTTTGTTGGGGATTTGGTGCGGAAATGCAGCAAAAAAAACGGACGAAAAACCACATAAACTACACTGCCGTGTGCATATACCCTGCCTCTTAGCTTAAAGGGGTTGTCCACTCTAGGTACACAGTTTATACTTGCCCCCTACCCTCCCCCCCCCAGACAGTAAATTTAATTTCTACTTGAAATGATGGTGACACTAACAAAAATGTCCAGAAAGGTGCACTATGCCAGTTACAAGCCACGTGCTTCCAGAATCCAGGCTATTGTATGGCAGTACGTTACAGGAATGACTTACCGCACACATACACTTGACCATGGGGTAGTCACTGACGCGTGCTCTTGCTCTGCATTACACCCCATGAGGATCTAGCGTGCAGCGCTCACATGATGTCAGTGCTGCTCTGAAGGCAGTCATTACCTGAGTGATATATCGGGCGGCATCCGTGAAGACATGGTAATCGATATCTGTGTACTTCACCACCATTGTGCGGTCTTGGTAGACTCCATAAACGATAAGGACCATTCTTACAAGAAAGGCAAGTGAAAACATAAATGGCAGCGTCGATAAACTGCTCTGTCCCTGGTGCACTCCTTTCCTTTCCATTGCTAGCTCTTTATCAGCCACGTCCAAGTGGCAAATTGTGTGGCTATGACACCGGAAACTGCACGTGGCAAGTGATCATAGTGATCATAGTGTATGAGGAGGTTACAACGCTGATCATTCTTACAGATGACTCGTGCCTAGAAGAAATAATAAAAAAATCTATTACTTCCGAATTCTCTAGTGACAAATGACGTGGTATTAAAGCATGATACACCGACATTACCATCCACAGCAACAGAAAGACCAGTCCAGTCATCCACGACACGTCCTGCATTACAATAAATGTAGTCATGTGCGGTTGGTCTCAGGGCTGTGGAGTCGGAGTCGTGGAGTCGGTGTCGGTATAAAATGGACCGACTCCGACTCCTAAAATATATAATGAATTAGTACATTTAGTTCAGTGCTGAATATATTTTTATAAGAATTTGTGAAAATGATGAAATGTCCTATAAATGTCTGTTCTATTCCTGATCTGAGGATTTAGGCTTTTAGTTGAGATGACTGTGTACTGCCCTTTATGTCCAGTGCATGTTCTCTCTGATGCTTTATGTTTCCTCTGAGCTCATGTTTGGAGAGGTTAGCTGCTCTCATGGCTTCTATCTGCTGATGTAAAACACCTAGAGCCTTATGTATGAAAACTGTCTAGGTGTAGAAGTTTCTTTGTTGCCCATAGCAACCAATCAGAGCTCCCCTTTCATTTCATATAGTGCTCTGGAGAAATGAAAGGGGAGCTCTGATAGGTTGCTATGGGCAACAAAAAAAGTCTTAGACCTAGACAGTTTTCATACATCAGGCCCAGAGGCGTAGCTACTGGGGGGGAGGGGGGCAAGGGAGGCGATGCTCCGGGCCCAATACCTCTGGGGGGGCCCATCAGGGATGGCCTTAGTACAATCAGGCGAATACAAGTGAGCGCTTCCATTATGGAGTCTGATGGGGGCACATTAAGCCGATCTGAGGTCTGATGGGGGCACATTCAGCCGATCTGAGGTCTGATGGGGGTACATTCTGATGATCTGAGGTCTGATGGGGGCACATTCAACCGATCTGAGGTCTGATGGGGGTACATTCTGCTGATCTGAGGTCTGATGGGGGCACATTAACATTCTGATGATCTGAGGTCTAATGGGGGCACATTCTGATGATCTGAGGTCTGATGGGGGCACATTAACATTCTGATGACTGAGGTCTAATGGGGCACATCGATGTCTAGGGGGCACATTCTGATGATCTGAGGTCTGATGGGGGCACATTCTGATGATCTGAGGTCTGATGGGGGCACATTAACATTCTGATGAATCTGAGGTCTAATGGGGGCACATTCTGATGATCTGAGGTCTGATGGGGGCACATTAAGCCGATCTGAGGTCTGATGGGGGCACATTAAGCCGATCTGAGGTCTGATGGGGCACAATACGCTGATCTGAGGTCTGATGGGGGCACATTAAGCCTATCTGAGGTCTGATGGGGGCAGATTAAGCCGATCTGAGGTCTGATTGGGGGAACATTCTGCTGATCTGAGGTCTGATGGGGAACATTCTATTGATCTGAGGTCTGATGGGGTACATTCTGCTGATCTGAGGTTCTTGATGGGGGCACATTCAGCTGATCTGAGGTCTGATGGGGGCACATTCAGCTGATCTGAGGTCTGATGGGGGCACATTCTGCTGATCTGAGGTCTGATGGGGCACAATACGCTGATCTGAGGTCTGATGGGGGCACATTAAGCCGATCTGAGGTCTGATGGGGGCAAGGGACTGTTAGTTTAGTGATGTAAAAGCTGGGGACATATTTCCTTTAACATAGGAGTCCCCTTTTTTACTCCTATTAATCCTATATTTCACTGCATTATGTGGTAGAGTATTTAGAGTAGGGATGTAGAAAGTCTATTGTACTGTACTTAACAGCATAGATAATCTAGCAGTTTATACAGTCATCTTGCTAATACAGTATTATAACCACAACTAGTAGTATGTGCCTGTGAAGTTGGAAACGTGCGTTTGGGAAGCCAATAAGTGGGGGGCCCACTCAAGTATGTTTTGCCCCCTCCATGTGCTGAACCTCTAGCTACGCCTCCGATCAGGCCCTTAGTGAGCTGTACCCAGAGAAGCCTGATAGATTACAAACTGTTTTTGTCATGACTTATCTGTACTATTGATTTTATGCAAATTTGTTTAAAGTTATCACTTAAACATGCTCCATGTATGAGGGAGTAGGAGTCGGGGTGAGGGGAAATTGAGGAGTCGGAGTCAGGGCTTTGGCTTACCGACTCCACAGCCCTGGTTGGTCTGTGCGTGGCCCAGTTTGTGGACTGAAATCGCTATTCACGTCTTAGGTTGCTTGACTGGTAAGGGTACGGCCGCACGGAGCAGCTGTTCATTAGATCCTCATTGCTATGAGCTGTACGTTAACCCGCCAAGCCTGTGGCCATTAAAGGGGCGTTCCAGGATTTAATAAAATTACCGAAAGTACCTAAATATTAGGGTGCTTCCACATGTTCAGGATTTTTTAATGCAGTTTTTGAAGCAAAAATCAGGTGTGGATGATAAAGATGAGACATTATAAAGGGCAGATACAACTTCTCCAAGTTTTTCAATCCACTCCTGGTTTTGCCTTCAAAAACTGCATAAAAATCCTGAACGTGTGACAGCACACCGCCCAGCAGTACTGGGTTGCAGCCGGATCTCCGCCAGTCCCTATTATAGTTAATGTGGTCGGACGGCAGTCATGCAGTTTCCAGCAATACCGGATCCAGACAGACCAGGCAGACTGTTCTCTGCTGGAAAATCCTGCCGGATCTCACTAAGGCCAGTGTGAAACTAGCTCTGTATGTGCAGGAACGAACTAAGCGAGAGTGAAGACAGGACGGAGAAGGCTGCTGTGGTGATGTACCAGAGTGCGCACCCCGACAGTCTATCCTCTCCAGAGTTGCCAACCAGAATTTTTCTTTTTTCTGGACAACTTATCCCAAAAGCACGGACAGCCAACAATTTTTACGGACAAATTGGAAAACCATTATGGATGATGAAGATTATGCGTAATAGTGATCTATAGCTCAATATATAAAAAAAATGCTATTTTATAAAGCCTTGTTCACACGTCAGTGTTCGGTCAGTGATTTCCATCAGTGATTGTGAGTCAAAACCAGGTGCGAGTCGAAACACAGAACAGGTGCAAATCTTTCCCTTATACCTTATGTCTGTGGAGACTCCAGTCCTGGTTTTGGCTCACAATAGCTGATGGAAATCACTAAACTAAACACTGACGTGTGAATGAGGGCTCTTCACACGAGCGTGTCCCTTGCGGGAATCACGCTCCGTATGATAGAGGGATTGTGTGGTCTGGACTTAGGAAGCGCACAGCGTTATGATGATTGATAATACTGTGCACCTCTGCCTGACCTTTCTGTGCCAGAATCATACCGACATAAAGCTGTCACTATGAGGCTACTTTCACACCATGATAATACCTTCTGAACGGATCCGGTTGTATTATCTCTGAAATGGCCAAGATGGATCAATGGGGGGACGGATTGTTTTCTTTTGTGTCAGAGAAAGACCCCGCTTGCAGCGTTATTCTGTTCGCGGCGGGGACACAGTCAAACGGAACGGAAGGCATTCTGGTTCACTCCGTTTCATTCAGTCCAGTTTTCTCCCCATTGACAATGAATGGGGACAAAACGGAAGTGTTTTCCCCCCGCTATTGAGGTCCTATGACGGATCTCAATGGCGGAAAGGGAAAGCGCAGATGTGAAAGTAACCTGATTCTGTTATAGAAAGGTCAGGCAGAGGTGCACAGTATTATCAATCATCATAACGCCGTCCAGACCACACAATCCCTCTAGCACATGGAGCGTGATCCTCTAAAGGGACACGCTAGTGTGAAAAAGCCTTCAGGCATTCTGCTGCAGTTTTTCTGCATAAAAATCTGCATCATGTGCAGGAACCCTAAGGCCGCCCGCACGTGGGTGCAGCTAAACACACACAAGATCCGCACAAATTTCCATCAGGATCTGTACCAAAATTGCAGATTTTGCTGCAGATTGGATGCGGTTTTGCTGCAGCGGTTTGGCAGATTGGCAGCGGTTTTTCCCCAGACTTCAATAGGGTGGTTAACATTAATAGAAAATCTGCACCAAAGTCCGCATAAAAAATGTACTAAAACAGCGATAGTCCGAATTGATATGTGTTTTTGTGCAGATTTCTTGAGGATTTTCTTTCTGCACCGCGGCCCAGGAGTTCACATGGCGTAGATGCTGATTCTTACAGCAGAAACTACTGGGGAAAATCTGCACCATTTAGGCCACCTGAACACGGGTGCGGGGGAAAGCACATAAGATCCGAAAACATTTCCATACTGATTTATGTGCATTTCTGCAGTATATACACACCAAAATACGCAATGTCTAATTGTGTGGGTTTTTTGCAGGTTAGATGCGGTTTTGTCACAGATCTCACCCTTCCATTGAAAAGGGTGAAATCTAGCTTTTAGGTAACTTCTGTTTTCAAGTTCGGCGTACAAGGTTCGCGTTGTCTAAGAATTCCTTATGGTCCATGGTAGTGGAATCCATAACGGAGTTCTTAGATAACCGGAACATTGTACACGGAACTTCAAAACAGAAGTTCACTCATCCCTAGTGAAATCCGCAGTTAAAACCGCAAACAAAATCAACATGCTATTTACTTTGAAATCCATAACGCAGGTCAATTTCCACACAGAAAAAAACTGCAAAGTGTACATGAGATTTGTGCAATCTTATACACATTGCTGGTAGGGAAGAGCGAACCCGAACAATTCATAACAAAGCCCTGCATAACAGAAACCAGACGGATCCGTTATGCTTGCCCATAGACTTCTATTGTGACAACGCCAAACCCATAAAGTTCAGGTTCGCTCATCCTAATTTCTGGTACTGTAATACGCTGTGGTTTTTACAACCTGTGAAGGTGGCCTTATGGTACAAGCAATGTGAATGTGATTTCAGAAAGCTCCACATCTGCTGTGCGGAGCCACATTAAACCTGCCCATTTTTGGTGTTTTTTGTGGCAGCAGGTTTCCTCCAATCCAATTGCTGTGTGTGATCGTGCTCTTAGTTTTATCACGTGTCCACAGTGCCCTAGAATGAGGGTTCAGAGCCCCAATTCCTCCCTTCTGCATGACGAGGGTGAATGGAGCAAAAGCACAAGAAGCGCCCTACTGCCTCATTCAAAGTAAGGGGAGTCTGCAGTCCATACAATGCAGTGTCCTTAGCAACCAATCAGAATCCAGTTCTAATCTTGAAGACGCTTCTTCGAAAATGAAAGCAGAAACTTAATTGGTTGCTTAGAGAAACTATTCCCCGTTTGTCCCTTCAGGTTTGCTCTCTTGTGTCACTGCTGGCACGGCTTCTGTACATGGCCTGCACTGTCACTCCGTACTCACCCCTCATAACGAGTCAGTCACATGCAGTACGGAACAGGCGCTAGACCTGGTGTATGGAGGCGGGAACCACTGGTGTGGAGGCGGGGGCCGGGCACAGGAGTGGCGGTGACACCTTCCGGGTTGGTGAGGCGGCTACAGCCGGGTCGGAGCTGATAGGAGTGCGGGCACAGGAGTAGAAGAGGCAGTGCCTGACAGGGCGAGCACACTTAGCTGCAGCCATGGCTTATCAGTACGGAGTCCCGGACCAGAACTTTCTAAGGAACGTCTTCCGCAGGTGAGTGCTGCTGCCCGGTGCCAGCTGTGGTGCCCCCTGTGTGCCAGGCAGAGACAGCTTCTCATTGACAGGGAAGATGCTTTATTGTGGAGATTAGAAGACTACAAAAGGAGGGCACCATAGTGGGCAGTGGGTGACCATACCACACACAGACTGCGCCAGGGACCATTACAGGGAGGAGGTATTAGAGGACTACAACTCTCAGCATTTCCAGGTCGTTATGGGGTATCAGGGAGGAGGTATAAGATGAGAGGACTACAACTCCCAGCTAGTCCATTCTGATATGTTATTAGCAGAACACATTACAGGGAGGAAGTATAAGGGGAGAGGACTACAACTTCCAGCATGTTCAGCATGCCGTTATTATGGGTATTATGGGATATCAGAGGACAATTCAGAGAGGGAGTATGATCACATGACTGTGACATCACAGGTCCTTCTGCTCTTGCACTGTAGAAAGATAGTGGCATTGCTCCTCCCTGAGAATCACACTAGGTGCACCCACTTGTGGTTCTGCGCTGCCTGTAGCACCTTTCCATGCCAACACAGAGGTGCCCAGTGTCCTGCTCCTATATGTCTGCTTAGACATGGGAACATTCTTCACCCCCATACTGATGCCCATGTGTGCAGCTCCAGATACGTGAGGGTACGGCCACACAGTCAGGTTTCCTGATGTCGCGGAAGCCAAAACCAGAAGTGAATTAAAAAAAGACCTGATGCGAAATCTGCTTTTGGATTCCAGGTTTTTTTTAGGGGACGTTCACACGGCGGCCTTTTAAGTGGAATTTTGACAAGGAAAGCCGCGCCGTAATTTTGCTAAAAACCCAGTCGATGGCCACATCCCCTATACATCTGGGACGCAGCGCTGAGGATCGCGGAGCTTAAAACCACCTCTGCGCCGAGAAGGGACATGTTTTACTCATTTATTTATATATTTTTTTAACATGTGGCGGTTTTCGATATGTTTTTGGATGCAGTTTTTCATACTGCACATTTTCAGTAGGAATTCTAGACTCAGAATCTGCATCAAGAATGGTCGGGTCACTTCTTTTTCTGCGGTGCAGTTTTGGGGCAGAATCTTTGCCAAAACCCCTTGTGGACCCACCCTAAGGGCGTCTCCAGTGCGAAAAGCTGCTCCATGTGGGGACGTGATTTCCCCCCCCTTAGCAGGAGGTATTTTACCACTGGTGCTCTTTCAGGTTCTGTTCACACTAGTCAAAGACCCGCACCTATCTGACATTGATGGTATATCCTAGGGCAGGTATGCCCAACTTGCAGCTCTCCAGCTGTTGCAAAACTACAACTCCCAGCATGTCCAGACTGTCTCCAACTATCAGCCTACAGCAGGAGATGGTGGGACTTGTAGTTTTACAACAGCTGGAGAGCTGTATCCTAGGGATATCAAGGTGTGAGATGGCAATACCCATTTAAAGTGGTTTCCAGTAATAATGACTTTTTATCTAATTCCCTCATCATAGAAGGTTCATGCTTCCCGCTGTTCCAGTCCTACACGCTGCCTCCGCTGTTTTTGGTCCCCGCAGTGTTTACATCTGGCGGTTCATGGTCACATGCTCTGCAGCAGCCAATAACTGGCTTCAGTGGTGTCTTGCTGCTTGTGGCCACATCACCAGTGAAACCAATTATTGGCTGCAGCAGAACATGTGACTGTGCACTGCCAGATTTATATAGTGCGAGGACGAGAAGATGGAGACGACGAAGTCTACAGGTAGGACTGGAGCAGCAGGAAAGTATGAATCCTCCTCCTCGGGAGGCCGACTGCGGGCATTAGATAAGTCATTATTACCGGAAAACCCCACAAGTTACACATGTGGATCCTGGTGCAGAAACGTGTAATCCGAGCCTTACCCACGTAAAAAGTGTACTGTCCACAGGATGGATTATCAGTATTAGATTGACGGGAGACCGACAGCCCGCAGTATCACCGATTAACCCATTCAGGCCAGTGCCAGAAACTACAGGTGCTAAGTGAATGGCGCTGAGCCTTCCACCCACTGTATAGTTCTGGCAACAATGGCTGCCAGAAACAGCTGATTGGTGGGATATCCCTTTTTTTTATACAATAAAAGCATTTTCATGGGAAAGTGTTAATTTATGCCTTTTTAAAGGGTTTCTGTCATCAGGATTTACCATAGTAAACCGAGTGTCATTTGCAATGTGCAAATGACACCTGATGACAGATATGTATTTTTTATACTGCTCAGTAAAGTAGTTTTTGTGAAAATTGCGTTTTTATAATATGTAAATTACCTCCCCTAGGTGCAGTAGGCGTGAACCCTGCACCTAGTAGCGGCCGTCATTCCTCCTCTGTAGCGTTGATTGACAGGGCCAGGCAGCCAGCTCTTTCGGCTCCCGGCCCTGTTCGAGTTCCAAATCCCGCGCCTGCGCACTGCCGCCCGGCTCCCGGCTTCCTCAATGCGCCCGCATTGCTGATCGCAATGCGCAGGCGCGGGATTTGGAACTCGAACAGGGCCGGGAGCCGAAAGAGCTGGCTGCCTGGCCCTGTCAATCAACGCTACGGAGGAGGGTTCAGAGGAGGAATGACGGCCGCTACTAGGTGCAGGGTTCACGCCTACTGCACCTAGGGGAGGTAATTTACATATTATAAAAACGCAATTTTCACAAAAACTACTTTACTGAGCAGTATAAAAAATACATATCTGTCATCAGGTGTCATTTGCACATTGCAAATGACACTCGGTTTACTATGGTAAATCCTGATGACAGAAACCCTTTAAGCATTCTAATAGGCACATTAGATTAGGACCTTGGTTACCATGGTAACCTATCAGCAGCCTTGGATCGTTTTATATGGGTGCCAGTGAGATGATAGAGGGAGTCCCTGCCAGTTGAGGTGGGCACAGGGCTGTGTATTACCCACAAGATCACATCTCCATCACTGTGTGGCATCAGTGGTGTCTGAAGGACCTTACTGACTTTTAGTTCTTCACCCAGATCCTATCTTGTCCCTCACAAGAGCAGCGGGGACAGCTCATCATGGCTGGATTTCCCTGCTTAGTAGTGAAACTGGATGCCATTACTTTTAGTTTCCGCTAGCTGGGTCTCATACACACTGACTCACACTGGAAGGCACCGTTCTGTGATTCATCAAGTAGCGCTCGGTACAAAGAACACTTTGAGGAGTCAGAAGACTTTGGAATGAGTTCACTTTTTCCAGGTGTGTGCTGTGAGCCGAGGACGTCGGCTGGGCTTTTCCACCAGGAGTCCTATCTGCTTATACCCTCCGTGTGTCAGAGATGTCTACCGTTCTGAGTGCTGCTCCTATGACGTGGACCCATGGCATTACAATGACTTATAGTGCAGTGTGTTCCTGCTGTGAAATTCAGTTGTGTATTTCTTTTTGGTAGACATATACAGACTAGCGGTAATAATTGCGATTTAACAGACTCCAGGAGGGATTATTAGCTAGCTGATATCAGATGGCGGAATGCCATAGATAGCTGGCCCGTGTAACTATTGACTCATAATAAGGGCTCATGCACACAAACTTATTTTTTGTTCACATCCGATCCGCATTTTTGGTGGGTTGGATGCGGACACATTCACTTCATTGGGTCCGCATCCGTATGTCCGTTGTCCTGTTTCTCGTCCACATTACAGACAGGGATAGGACTGTTACATTATGGGCCGGACATTCCGTTCCACAAAATGCAGACCACAAAACAGGCAATGGTTGTGCACATGACCCTTACCATCATCATGGCTATGGCCTAAATTTATTTACCAGGATACGTGCGCCACTTCTTTTTGTCTTTTTTTTTTTGCGCCAAAAATCTGGTTCATCCTGACACATTTCTTATTCAGATAAACCAAAAAGAATTACTTTTTCTGATATCCTCGATATTGTTTGGGGGGGGTCAGTAAGCGGCTTTTTTGTCTACCTTCCAGATACATTTATGAAGCTGAAATTCACAATTGTGGTGCATAAAAGTGCTGCAGAGCAGTTTAGAGTTGGTGGAGACAGAATTTTGATGGATTGGGACAGATTTTCAGCATAATTAGACCCAAAAAAGAGGCCTAAACTAGGCGGTGTGAAGAGCCCCAGGCGCTGCCTACAGGTTACACCGCGGTAGTAATGACTTTCCCTTTTCTGTCCGTATAATTAGTCCCATGTGATGTTATATACTCTTGTTACACAAGCGTGTTTTCCCGGCCATATTATGGCTCAGTGAGTAAGGTGTGTATGAGGTTGTTGGATTCCAGCACCAAACACAAGGCGGCCTCTTCCTCTTCAGACCCGTCTATCCAGTCTGCCGCCATACAGCGTATTCTTCCTCATTCTTGAGATTTCCCTTTGTATTGACACCACAGTGCTCCTTACTGTGACCTGACCTCTCCTCCAACACTTTATCTTCTACAAATGTTGATGAAAATGCAAATTCAGACTTCTGTGGTTGTACGAAATATACAAAAATTGGTCCATTTAGGGTATGGTCACACGTGGAGGATATGCTGCATACCAGAAAAGTGGATGTAATGTATATAGGGTAAAATCCACTACAAATCCCTATGTAACACGTTCACAGAATCCAGGACTGGTCCCATACCGAGTGCCGTACATTGTATAGTGGCGGTGCTTTGTATTGCAGCACAGACCCATACACTTGGATGGACTATGTGACCAGTGAACATGACGTTATGTATTGAGCGCTGCGGCCTCTTAGAAACTGCTGATCAATGTGTGTGTGGGGGGGTCATATTAGGCCATCAATATTTTACTCCCGGTAAACCTCTTTAGAGGGATTGTCCCATCTTACAGTCTCTATGGTGACATGGAACTAAGCATCGGCCTTAGGAGGCCATTGTAGTGATTGGGGCTACACTGTTTCTGGTAATTCGGGGCTAACAGAAAAAGAGTCGCTCTCATTCACTCCTATAGGTGAAAGGGAGAAAATGACCAAAACTTACAACCAACAGCTGTTAGCGCCTTCTCTTCACTCTTTGGAATTGCAGCTACCCGTCCCGGCACTGTAGTATCCACTTGAATAGCAGTGAGCCTTTCCATTGACATGAATGGGATGGCGGAGCTGTAACTATTCCGCTCACCGCTGCAGTGGGACACTGTAAAGTGTCATATATCGGAGGTACGCGGCAGAAATTCTCCTGATATAGCGGGTACTGGACAGCTCCCCTTCTATCAAGAGATTATATGAATGCTTATTGATTCGGATATTAGCCTTTTACGTTTTGCACCTTAGTTTTTGGTGGTTGCTCTGTTTTTGCTGCTGGAGAACGGGTTCATTACTTCTCCCAGCGATAACAATCCATATTTCTCAGACTCTTCATACGATAAGCCCATCACCACCAAACTGGGCAGCCCCTTACCCCCAGAGAGTTTGGGCTTAATGACCTGACAGTCTGTTCCTTTAGTTTTTTCGTCCCTGCCTTCTTAGAGCCCTTTTAATCTTTCCTTCAGGATAGCTGGTAAGTTGTATTTTGTCAGTGACGTGATTTTGTGGCACATGCAATATATTCAAAAAAATGTATTCACTGTTTCTCTGTGGGAATGGCGCTCACCGTGCGGTCTAACTGAATGTTAACTTTGTTCTGTGGGTCAGTATAATTACGGCAGTACGCTGGAGCTGTGTTAGGGCTTTTTGGAACAATCTGTCGTTTTTATTACCTGTTTTGAGGTTCATATGACTTTTTGATCACTTTTTATTCCTTTGTGTTGGGAGGCATAACAAGCAAAAAGAGCATTTATGCAATAGTGTTTTTTATTTTACCCTGTTCACTGTGCGGGTTAAATAATGTGATATCTTTATAGTTGGGGTTGTTACGGACATAGTGATACTAATTATGTAAGGTTTTTTTTTACATAATACGTTTAAAAGGGAGGGTTAAGTTTTTGCATTTTTAATTTTTTTTTTTTATTAGGTCTTATACACGAAACTTTTTCTTACTTGCTGTCCATTTTTAAAACAAGACATCCAAGAGGTTAAGAAGGTTAGAAGAACCCATGACTGCTGTTTTTTGGGACAAGATTAGAGGAGTTTGGTTATTTACAAAGCTTTGAAATTTGCATCCTAACTATGGCCTTTCCTAATGATAATTGTAAGCCTTAACCCTATCAAGCTATATAAAGGGGTTATCAGATCGTCAGGGGTCTGACACCCAGCCTTCTCCGTTCTGTCTACCTGCTCGCCGCAGCAATTGCAGTGGTGAGCAGCGGAATTAGAAGTATGGCGTCCCCATTCACTTCTATGGGACAGCTCGGTCTGAGCGTTGAAATCTCTTTGGCTTCCCATACTACCTAAGATTGCGTAACATGTTGAAAAGTTTGTGTCATCTTTAACGTTTGCCTTTTGGAGATCATTTCATCTTCAACTTGCTTCACTGTTCACAGTAACAGTAATTCTGACCAGGGATGCATGTCACTTGTATGTAGATAGAGTACCCTCATAAGGGGTCATTTCAGCTAGACCCAGTGGTTAGGGATGTCTATTAGTTCATTAGAGGTCTAACCTCTAGGACCGGTATTACCTGTTTTGGTGGAGTGCTGGCCGATGCTCCATTCATCTCTATGGCTCTTGGAACAACAGTGTTAGTTGCCAGGAAATAATCTGTTGGTTACATAAGAGGTAGGTCCCAGGAGCACCGGCTTCGTGGAGCGCTGCTACCTGTTTTATATGTTATTTTTACATTCATCAGTACAAATTCATTTACAAAAGAAACCAGGTACTAAGTAAAACAAAGCCCAAATCCATATGTTCAGTGCATTTCCTGCATGTCTAGGGGCGTAGATGAATTCTAGCTCCATTAGTCCATGTTTACACACAGCAAGAAAGTTATGTTACAGGAATAGCCTGAAATCTGCAAGAAAATCAGCGTATTTTTTCCCAGACAGCACCCTTTACATTGCAGTGGGTGAAATGTCTGGCTAAGCCCTTATTCACACAGGCTTTGTTGCATATTTCTCATATGTGAATGTGACTTTACAGGGGGCTGTATGCGTGACACGTAAATGCAGCAATTCTGGAAAAGATGTCCATGTACTAGCTTCTTCAGGCTGGACCCCGCTGGTGTCAATGAAATGTCTGATGTATAGTGTTAAATATCATGGCAGCAGTCTCATGTAAATGTTTAGTTAGATTAACATCCATGGAGATGAATGTGTGATGCTATTGAGCCACGGAATACAGATAACATGAAAATGGTACAGGAGATGTGGGCAGGTATACAGGGGGGGTCCCATCTTATGTGTTCGCTATCTAGACCACAAGGTGCTGGCACTCTTATTCAGTAACTAAGTGGTCATGTGATTGGTGATATACTAAGAAGGTGAGGATGCCCTCAGTCATGGGCCATTGATGGATCACTGCACAAGGAGGATCTTCAGGGTCCACGTGAAATGGAGGATCCATGGAGCTTTGAGGATACAACTGTATTAGTAAGTGCTCCAGGCTTCTGTCCTGTGGAGACCATTTCCTCAGTACTTATTGCCGATTCCTCCATCTTCACTGCGCTCATCTGACTGCCAGGACTGGCTGCAGGCTCCTCCACTAAGGGACCTGTCCAGGTGGTCACAGAGAATCTGCAGCACGACAAAGGGGTAAGTACTGCAGAAACCATCTTGCCTGGTTTGAAGGCTGTCGGATTTTTAGAAAAGGTCACAAAACCTCAGTCCTGCAAAAACCTGAGCATGGAAATGCAGCCTGGTAGATCCCCCAGCACCTGGAGTCTGAGCTCCAGTTACTGAGGTCCTGTATCAGATAGTGTTATTGTGACTAATGTCTTCTTTATTGTCACCCACAGAGTGGACACAGACAACAGTGGCATTATATCGGACATTGAACTGCAGCAAGCTTTATCCAACGGTGAGGAAACCTGGTGGATGAGATGCATAGTCCTGCATGTACTCCTCGGTGGTCATGGACAGGTTCATTTTTGTTACAAATTGTGTTACTTCTTACAGCATTGTACAATCTGTACATGATCTAGTATAGAGAAATAAACTGCATGTTCAGCAGGACTGAGATGTGCAGTGTGTGGCTTACAGCTCAGGAACCTGGGTTTGCTGTCCTGTTGGTTGGAAAATAAGACCATGCCCTAGTTTACACAATGGAGCTCTATGTCTGCAGGAAAACAGCTTGAAAATAGCTGTGCTGGCTTCCAAGGAAGATGAGGTTGATGTGTTCTGACACAGACCCTCCAGTGTACCTTGTAGATGGAAATCTTCCATAGTTCAGTAATGCTGGCACTTAGTAGGACCCTTTTCTCCAGCACACCCTGTAAGTTACTGATTTGTGTATCTGCAGCATCATGACAGGCGCACCCCTGTAACAACTCAGCATGGGAATGACCACCACAACCCATGGGTGCTGTTTGATATATATCACCACGTACCAGTATGTAAGCACTTACCCTTTTGCTTCTAGCTCCGTCCACTATTATGTTTCTGTTGCAGACAGCTGCCACAAGCAGCTGGTATGGTGGAGGTGCCCCATGTTGGACCCCCGCAGATCTAAAAGGGGTTGTCTAGGACATAATACTTGAACAGGAGCTGAGCTGCAGTACAGCCACACGGTCACCACACAGTGGAGGGGGCTTCTGTCCACTGCTGGCAGATTGGTAGGGGTTCCTTGTGTCAGAGCCTCACCAATCTATCCTCCAGATCATCGACATTTAAAGGGTCAGGACCACACTGAATACGGACTACAAAAATCTATTCTTAAAAATAAATAGATGGTTGGCTAGGTGTTCAGTACTGAGAGCCACAAACCCCTGGCATACATCTGGGTACAGAGGACTGGTACAGAAAACGTCTCGATGAAAGAAATGATTTGAACTATATTTCAGACTCTGATCACGGAGTGTTCTTGTTTGTCAGTAATTCTATTTGGTCGCACATCCATCTGCCATGCATTGATGTATTGCTGCTGAGTATGTTTTAATCAGAAGGCATAGGCCCACTCACCATGTCGTGACGGCCTCTTTCAAGTGAGTCATAAGGGTTAATACCTACTTGGTCTCTGACTTGCAAAGGTTAGCTTTAGTGGTCTGTTCACATGGTGCAGTGCTGTCTGATGTTGTGACTGTGGGGTGGCCCCGAGCCTAGGGAACGTAGCCTGTCAATAGGGTGCTGTTGAGCTGCTGGGTCTGCTCCTCACCAGTGCTATGTTGTGTAGAGACCATCTTGAAAAGGTTGCTATGTAGTTGTCACATGCATTTTGATCAACACGTAAAACAAATGTCATGTGTATAAGTTATGCTTGGCAGCACTAGATCACTGCATAACAGACATGTGCGATCCCTGTCTTTTTTTTTTTTTTCTACAATTGTGGAATTTGCATGTAAATACAATGAGATCTTCCATTTGCCTCATGAACCATATAAGTTAAATGGTCCTTGTCGTTTCAACAAACTTTGCATAAATCAATAGTACAGGTGAATATAAGAAACTTTGTAATATATCTGATCAGAGAAAAATGTCTCTTTCTCCCTCTGGCAGAATTCATCCTCCATCCTCCTTAGATTTCTATGTGCATTATGTGTGTCTCTATCTCTTTAAATAAGCTTTTGTAAGGCTGGGTTCACATCATGTTGTTGCATCCATTTAATGTATACAAAAAATGTATATGAAAAACGGATGCCTCAGATGGATGCCATACCACTGTAAAAAGAACGTGTACGTCTGCGGGATAGAAAAGCATGGTGTACTATACTTTTGTATCTTTTGTTTCCCCAGCACGTACGTTAAAGGGAAGGCAAAAACGTGATGTGACCCCAGCCTTGTGTCTCTTCTGTCTCACTATAGCTGAATTCTCAAGGGAGAAACACATTTTTCTCTGATAAGATACATTATAAAATTTCTTACATTCACCTGTACTATTGATTTGTGCAGAGTTTGTTGAGGACTTGTTTTTTGCGGGACAAGTTGTAATTTATAGTGGCACCATTTAATATAGCATAGGATGTAGTGGGAATCTGTATAGTGTTTCTTGTGTTTAAGTATAGAAAAAAAAGTAAAACTTTGGAAAATCACATTTTTTTTCACGATCTTGATTGGCATTACTGCTGATCACTAACATTAGGCCTGGGTGTCTGCTGTGTGAAACATCAGGCACGCAGTTGCTATGGTGCCTTCTTTGCTCCAGAGTGGTGCCATCTTTAAAGGTCTTTAACCCCTTCACGACAAGGGACGTACCATTGTCACATGTCGTGAAGGGGTTAAAGACCTTTTACACAGGTTTCTTTCATAAGAACCCTCCCAATCATAGCTCTTTGTAAGGGTGGGTTCACATCACTTTTTTTTCCATCCGATTAAGGGCTCATTCACACAAACGTATTTTTTTTCCGTGTCCGTTCCGTTATTTTTTGTGGACTGTATGCGGAACCATTCATTTCAATGGGTCCGCAAAAAAAAACGGAAGATACTCCATGTGCATTCCATTTCCGTGTGTCCGTATTTCCGTTCCGTAAAAATATAGAACTTGTCCTATTATTGTCTGCATTACGGACAAGGATAGGACTGTTCTATTAGGAGCCAGCTGTTCCGTTCCGCAAAATACGGAATGCACACAGATGTCATCCGTATTTTTTGCAGATGCGTTTTTGCGGACCGCAAAATACATATGGTCGTGTGAACAAGCCCTAACGTATATAAAAAACATATGCGTTTTTGTATCCTTTTTTTTTTTTTTCTAATGTGTACATCAAATAGAGACATAAAACGTGATGTCATTTTTTTTCAAAAATTTCATTATTTTTTTTAAAAAATGGTGTGGGGTCCCCCCCTTTTTTCCTTCACCAGCCAGATACAACCAGCAGCGGCAGCCTGGCACTACCAGGGTGGGAAGGGACACGGTCATTGGCCCTTCCCAGCCTAATGGTACCAGCCTGCAGCCGCCCCAGAGCCAGACCCTCAATTTAGAAGGTCCGGTCCTGCGGGTACCCGGCTCTTCCCGGCACCCCTGGTGGCGGTGGGTGCCGAGGTAATAGATGTTGGGGTTAGTGCTGGCCTGCCATACCGGCAAGCCCAGTATTAGTAATCAGGGCCGTCTGTAGATAGCCGTAATTACTAAAACTGTAGTATTGTAAAAAAAAAAATACACACCAGTATAAAACATTTTATTGAAATAAACACTCCCCCAGACCCGTTTGACCATTTTATTTAAAAAAAAAAAAAAAAAAAAAGCTGGTCCGACGTAGTCCTCTGCATTCACGACCCTGAAAAATAGAAAACAAACACACACACAGACCACTTACCTCTTCCTGCACTGGGATAATACACACAGCGATGTCACTGTACAGGGATAATAAACACAATGATGTCACTGTACAGGGATAATACAAACAGCGATGTCACAGTACAGGGATAATAAACATTGTGATGTCACTGTACAGGGATAATAAACACAATGATGTCACTGTACAGGGATAATACAAACAGTGATGTCACCGTACAGGGATAATAAACACAGTGATGTCACAGTACAGGATAATAAACACAGTGATGTCACCGTACAGGGATAATAAACACAGTGATGTCACTGTACAGGGATAATAAACACAGTGATGTCACAGCACAGGGATAATAAACACAGTGATGTCACCGTACAGGGATAATAAACACAGTGATGTCACAGTACAGAGCTAATAAACACAGTGATGTCACCGTACAGGGATAATAAACACAGTGATGTCACCGTACAGGGATAATAAACACAGTGATGTCACCGTACAGGGATAATAAACACAGTGATGTCACCGTACAGGGATAATAAACACAGTGATGTCACAGCACAGGGATAATAAACACAGTGATGTCACAGCACAGGGATAATAAACACAGTGATGTCACCGTACAGGGATAATAAACACAGTGATGTCACAGTACAGAGATAATAAACACAGTGATGTCACCGTACAGGGATAATAAACACAATGATGTCACAGTACAGAGATAATAAACACAGTGATGTCACCGTACAGGGATAATAAACACAGTGATGTCACCGTACAGGGATAATAAACACAGTGATGTCACCGTACAGGGATAATAAACACAGTGATGTCACTGTACAGGGATAATTAACACAGTGATGTCACAGCACAGGGATAATAAACACAGTGATGTCACCGTACAGGGATAATAAACACAGTGATGTCACAGTACACCTGTGCAAACAAGGCCTGGGGGACCAAGATAAGGTTAGGGGCTACACTGAAAAGGGCCAGTGGCGCACAGATAAGGGGTAAGGGGCAGGGTCACAAGCAAGGTCCTGGGGGGGTGAGGGGTGCACAGATAAGGGCCAGGGTGGCGCACACAGGGGGCAGCAGAGACCAGAACCAGAGAGGCACAGACAAAGAGGGAGTGGGGCACAGATAAGGGCCCAGGGGCTCAGACCAGGAAGAGGCGTACATAGACAAGGGCCAAATCCCAGGGGTGCAGACAGGGGCAAGGTAGGCACAGCCAAAGGGGCGCAGATAAGAGCCAGGGGCTGCATTGGGGGGGGGGGGGTGAGGGGCGCACAGATAAGGGCCAGGGTGGCATTAAAGAGGCTCTGTCACTAGGTTTTAACCTATGTATTTAAATACATAGGTTAAAACCCCTTGACTTCTACAGTTAGAACATACCTTTATTGCAGAGTACAGCGCAGCGGTTGTGCTGAAAAAAGACCTTTAATCTTTATGTTAATGAGCCTTCGGAGCACCGGGGGGCGGGCTCTTTCTTCCTGAGCACCGCTTCTTCGCCGCCCCCCGGGTCCCGAGGCTCTCTCCGATGCCGACGTCCACGCCCCTCTGAAAATTGATTGACAGCGCTGAAATCCCGCCGGCGCATGCGCAGAAGCGCTTGCAGTGCCGAACACCGCAAGCGCTTCCATCCTTGTGCGCACGCGCCGTCACTTCGCTGAACCCGGAAGTGACGGCGCGTGCGCACAAGGATGGAAGCGCTTGCGGTGTTCGGCACTGCAAGCGCTTCTGCGCATGCGCCGGCGGGATTTCAGCGCTGTCAATCAATTTTCAGAGGGGCGTGGACGTCGGCATCGGAGAGAGCCTCGGGACCCGGGGGGCGGCGAAGAAGCGGTGCTCAGGAAGAAAGAGCCCGCCCCCCGGTGCTCCGAAGGCTCATTAACATAAAGATTAAAGGTCTTTTTTCAGCACAACCGCTGCGCTGTACTCTGCAATAAAGGTATGTTCTAACTGTAGAAGTCAAGGGGTTTTAACCTATGTATTTAAATACATAGGTTAAAACCTAGTGACAGAGCCTCTTTAATAGGTTCTTCTTTATTTTGGCGAGGTATCGTATCAGTATCGAGTATCGTGATACTTTTGTACGTATCGGTATCGAACTCAAAATTCTGGTATCGTGACAACCCTAGTCAGGATTGACCAGGACATCTGAAGTGTTAAATGTCCGCGTCCGGCATTATCGCTAGTCGCAGACATGAGCTGTGGGTATCTGCTGTATGAAACATCATTAAAGAATCAGCCATTGCCGTACTAGTACTGCACTGGTTGTGAAGGGGTTAAAGGCATTTAAGAGTTTATTTATAATTGCATGTTTTTTTTCAGTATTTTCATTTTAATCTTTCCCTGAAAACCCCTTTAAACACCTCCCGCCCAACGCCGTACTAGTACAGCATTGGACGGGTCTTTAAAGATGGCACCCGCTCTGCTCATAGCTGCGGGTGGCCTGCTGATTCCTACAGCAGACATCCACGGATGATTTCCGCAACTGGCAGTAATGCCGATCGCGGACATTTAACCCCTCGGATGCTGTGGTCAAGCCTGACCACGGCATCCAAGCGCATGAAACACCAGAAGCGCGTGCTTCCGGTGTTGCTCTGGCTCCCCGTGTGGCAATCGGAGGAGACGGGGCGTTCTGCAGCAGCCCCTATCATAGTGAATGGCAGGAGGCTGCTGCATAGTATTTCTTATGGAGCCCTTGCCTGTAATAGGACTTCATAGGAAACAAGTAAAATCATCATAGACTCCAATGTAAGTGCATTGGAGTCTATGATATGAGCAATCAGATGATTGCTTGTTATAGTTTCCTATGGGAACTATAAAAAAAAGTGTAAAATAATTAAAGTTTAAAAAAAATAAATTAAAAAAAAAAAATTTCAAATCGCCCCCTTTCCCCAAAATAAAAATACTAAAAAAAATAGACATCATGGGTATCACCATATGCGAAAACGCCCATACTATAAAAATTTCTTTCCCATATGGAAAACAACAAAACGGAAAAAAGCGTCAAAATGGCCAATTTGCCGTTTTTGGTCACTTTATTTTCTAAAAAAAATTAAATAAAAAGTGATCAAAAAGTCATGCATACCCCTGAATGGTATCAATGAAAAGTTCAGATCGCCCCGCAAAAAATGAGCCCCCATACAGCTCCGTACACATAAATGCCAAAAAGTTATAGGGGTCAAAATATGGCGACGAAAAAATTTTTTTCCAACATTATAATTATTTTATCACTATCAAAACGCAAGAAAAACTATACATATAAGATATCGCCGGATTCGTACTGACCTGTAGAATCACTGGTCAGTTTTATTTCATATCGAACATAGTAAATAAAAAAACCTGTAAAACTGTGGCGAAATTTTTTTTTTTGCAATTTCACCAGATTTGGATTTTTTTTCCCCCGCTTCCCACTACATCATATGCAATATTAAATGGTGGCGTTGGAAAGTACAACTTGTCCTGCAAGAAACAAGCCCTTATACAGCTATGTGAACAGAAAAATAAAAAAGTTATGGCTGTGTGAATGCAGGGAGCGCAAAACGAAAACGCAAAAACAAAAATCCTCCGGGGGTGAAAGGGTTAATTATTGGGTTATCATTTTATGGACAGTGTGTGTAGCTTTTGGTAACATGGCAGCTGTTTGCTGTGTACAGTCTATATTTATAACACGTGTGGATGATGGAACGAATATTACATGGCCCCTGTGTATAGAAAAAGTATACATCTGAGGTATGTATCAGCTTCACATATATAGATATATTATTTTTACATAGTATTTTCATGGATGTGAGTTTTAGGTGCAAATGTTTGTTTTTAAAGTGTTTTTTTTTTTTATATATATATAAATCCTGTTACATGAAGGTGGACATGGGTGATTTCCATCCGTGATTTTGAGCCCAAACCAGGTGCGGTTCTAAACACAGAACAGTTGTAGATCTTTTACGTAGGCTCCATTCACACGTCCGCAGAATGTGTCTGCATCCGTTCCGCAAAATTGCGTAACGGGTGCAGACCCATTCATTTTCAATGGACAAGAAAAGGCATTTCTATTCTAGAGCTGGCCATGTGCGGACGTGTGAATGGACCCTTATACCTTATCTCTGTGGAAACTCCACTCCTGGTTTTGGCTCCCCATCACTGATGGAAATCACTGACCAAAACACTGACGTGTGAATGAGGCTTAAGTGGTATGTATGAAGTTTGTAGGATGTTAATTTTTAAGAGGTGTGATCATACTTTTAAAAAATACTCAAGTTTTACACAATTTTTATGAAAATTATATTTTGGATACAAAATTGCATAAGGGTGTATGAGCAGTTTCATTCGACAGTGTGCCAGGTGTCTACATTCAGAAAATATATGGGTAGGGGTAGAGCTGGGCGATATGGCCAAAAAAAAAAATCTCGATTTTTGGACGATTCACGATTTAAATCTCGATTTTCTTATGTTAGTAAAAATATAAAAAAATAAATAAAAGCCTACTGTGGCCCCACCAGACCTCAGATCAGTCCACTGTGCTTCCTTCAGACCTCAGATTAGCCCACTGTTCCCCTTCAGACGTCAGATTAGCCCACTGTGCCCCATCAGACCTCAGAGTAGCCCACTGTGCCCCATCAGACCTCAGAGTAGCCCACTGTGCCCCATCAGACCTCGGAGTAGCCCACCGTGCCCCATCAGACCTCGGAGTAGCCCACCGTGCCCCATCAGACCTCAGAGTAGCCCACTGTGCCCCATCAGACCTCAGAGTAGCCCACTGTGCCCCATCAGACCTCAGAGTAGCCCACTGTGCCCCATCAGACCTCAGAGTAGCCCACTGTGCCCCATCAGACCTCAGAGTAGCCCACTGTGCCCCATCAGACCTCAGAGTAGCCCACTGTGCCCCATCAGACCTCAGAGTAGCCCACTGTGCCCCATCAGACCTCAGAGTAGCCCACTCTGCCACCATCATAATAATAAAAAAAAAATCTCTCTCACCTGTCCTCCGCTGCGGCTTCTCTCCATGTCCGGCGCCCTTCTTCTTCTCCCGGCGCTGCACTGTCACCTGACTGCGTGCAGTGTCAGGTCAGAATGCGCGCACTACGTCCTGACGCTGTACGCGGTCAGGACAGTACGGCGCAGACCCGGAAAAGAAGAGGAGCGCCGGAGCGGAGCCGCGGCGCAAGGATGGGTCAATATGATATGTTATTTCATAACTTAAGTTTTATTTGTCAAAAGTGCAAAAATTGTCCTGGCTACCAGAGGTGCAAAATGTCTCTACACCTCTGATAACAAAGGTTCACGCTGTTACATTGATCAGCATTCATTAAAGGGGTTGTGCAGCCAGTAATATCGATGTCCTATCCTCAATAACTGATCAGTGGGGGGTCTAGAAGAAGAGCCAGCACTACGTGAGCGGCACAAGTACTTGTAATTGCACTGCACCTCTGAGATGACGCACAGTCTAATCTTGAAGAGCAAGTAGAGCTCGTATGAGCGCCCACCGGCAGGGGTGCCATAATCTAAAACTAGGATATCTGGAGGATAGGCCATCAATATGAGAAAATCGGACAACCCCTTTAAATGGATGGCACTATAGCCCATGAGTAATGGATGCCTCTGGTAGTCATCTGTCACTGTCTCCCTTTAACATGTAAACTTGGGAGCTTAGCTTGCCATATACATTAAATGTGAACAAGGCCCAACATAAACTAACACAAATGTCAGCTACTCTTCGCATGTCTCCTTCTACAGTATGATGACTAAACTCTTCCTTCTCATTTCAGGTACCTGGACACCGTTTAACCCTGGCACTATCAGAGCTATTATCTGTAAGTTCATTCTCTCTCTCTCTCTCTCTCTCTCTCTCTCTCTCTCTATATATATATATATATATATATATATATATATATAATCTCCTGATTTATCAAGACCAGAGTGAGCAATGCATCGACTAGCCCTGTGTCAAATGCTTCCTCCGACAGTCCGTGCGCTCGTAGCTGCCGTAAATTTCAGTCATTTACACCATTTTCTGGCGTAAATAATGGATGTGCTGCCCGCACATCTCCCTTGCCATGCCCCCATTTTGTAAACTGTCGTGGGCGGGGTAAAAACGCCAGTTGTGACTTTTTAACGGCAAAACCATGGCGTAGGGAGATGGTAACTCCACCGTGTTTTCAATCATCATCCTCTGTTCTGCAGTAGAGGGAGGAGAAGACTGACCTGGGAGATTATACTTTCCCATAGTTCAGGTTTTTCAAGCCTGTTCTAAGGCAGCAGCCGAGATATAATTTATGTAAGTTCTAATATGGAAGGGATACAGTAGGTGTGTCAGTGAAATGGTGGCGTAACAAGATGAGGCAAGCATGAATTCTGTTTACAGGGTTGTGCTATAAGTGATCGGATCCTCATCATGTCATACAACCACCACCACTGAGAGCTATGGAGCAGTTGGGCTCCTCTCAGTCTGCTGTGAAGCTGGACATTTCCACCACTAGTTGATGCTGCACAGCTATTTTCTGCCTTTCCCGTTCCACATTTTGAAACACCAGTTGTCACCTACATGAAGTACAAGTTTCTTGTGGTCACTTGTGCTATTGATTTATGCAAGGTTGTGTGAAAAGTTAGTGACCATTTGAAAGGGGTTGTCTCACTTCAGCAGATGGCATTTATCATGTAGAGAAAGTTAATACAAGGCACTTATTAATGTATTGTGATTGTCCATATTACCTCCTTTGCTGGCTGGATTCATTTTTCCATCACATTATACACTGCTTGTTTCTAGGGGTTATGACCACCCTGCAGTGCAGAAAGGGGGTGGTCAGGATGGGATCTGCTGTGTCTGTGTGTCTATGGTGCTCCTGGCCACCGGAGAGGCTGGTACTTTTTCCTGTAGTGTGCAAGCACGACCACCACTTCTGGATTGCAGGGTGGTCGTAACTCCTGGCAATTAAGCCAGTAAAGGAAGCAATATAGACAATCACAATACATTAATAGGTGTCTTGTATTAACCCCTTCGCGCATTTGGACGTTACTGTACGTCCAAACTGCAAGTAATTTACTGCATTTGGACGTACAGTGACGTCCAAACTGCTTTCCGGGGCTGTGACACTATAAAGTGTAGAGCAGAGACACCGGGGCAGCCGGCAAGGGACCAATCAGAGTGTTCCCTTGCCGGCAAGCGCTCCGATTGGTTAGTCTCTGCAGACTAACCAATCGGAGCACCACAGTGCTAAAATGCCGGTTTCAGGCTGCAATCTCCACTCTGGAGATCGCAGCCTGAAATCAGACGAGATCCCTCCTGCGCCCTATATCAATGTATTGCCCCCCCGTTATAGTGGCCCCCGGCAGACCATTGTCTCCTTCTGCCCCCCTGCGAACCTCCTGCTTGTTATGATGGCAGCGGCTCAGGATCGGAGCCGCTGCCATCAGCAGAAAGTGTGAGCTGTAATTATAGCTCACACTCTGCTGCTACGGCCGAAATCGGTGCTGGCACCGATTTCAGCTGTTTAACCCCATAGATGCCGCGGTCGGTAGCCTCCCGCAGCATTCATGGGGTTAAGACAGAGGGAGCTCCCTCTCTCTGCCATCGGGCCGCCGCTGCTGCAATGGTAGTGGCCCAATGGTTACCATGGCAACCGGACGCTTTACAAAAGCGTCCTCGCTGCCATGTACCTAAGGCTGATCAGACTCACAGGGCCTGATCAGCCTTAGGCCTCTTTCACACGAACATTGTGTTTTGCGGTCCGCAAATTGCGGAGCTGCAAAAACAACAGATGGTATCCGTGTGCATTCCATATTTTGCGGAACGGAACAGCTGGCCCCTAATAGAACAGTACTATTCTTGTCCGTAATATGGACAAGAATAGGACATGCTCTATTTTTTTGCGGGCTATGGAACAGAGCAACAGATGCGGATAGCACATGGTGTGCTGTCCGCATTTTTTGCGGACCCATAGAAATGAATGGGAATGGGTCCGCATTTTTCATGTGAAAAATGCAGATCGGAGTCCGCAAAAAATACGTTTGTGTGAAAGAGGCCTAAGTCTAGCACTGATACAGTGCATTGCAATAGATGACTATTGCAATGCACTGTATAGCCATCAGGCCCACTGGATCTTCAAGATCCAAATGGGTCTTGATAAATAAAAAAAAAAAAGTGTAAAAAATAAAGTTAAAAAAAAAAAAAAAAAAAGCGCACCTTTCCCCAAATGAAGTAAAAAAATAGTAAAAAAAAAAAAAAGTACACATATTGGGTATCGCCGCGTCCGTATCAACCGGCTCTATAAAAGTATCACATGATCCACCCCGCCAGGTGAACTCAGAAAAAAAAATTAAACTATGCCAAAACACCTTGCCTCACAAAAAGTGTAATAGCAGGCGATCAAAGAGGCGTATTTATCCCAAAATGGTACCAATCAAACCATCATCTCGTCCCGCAAAAAATTAGACCCTACATAAGACAATTGCCCAAAAAATAAAATAAATATGGCTCTCAGAAAATGGCAACAGAAAAAAAAGATTTTATCATGTTCAAAATTGCATCTAATGTGTAAAACTTAACAAAAATAAACATGGTAGACATATTGGGTATCGCCGTGTCCGTAACAACCTGCTCTATAAAAATATTACATTATATTTCCCCTCAGGTGAATGCTGTAAAAAAAAAAATAAAAAAAAAAACGATGTCAAAACAGCTATTTTCTTCACCTTGACTCACAAAAAGTGTAATACCAAGCGATCAAAAAGTCTTATGTACCCCAAAATGGTACCAATGAAAACATCACCTCATCCCACAAAAAAATGAGCCCCCACATAAGACAATACCTAAAAAAAAAAAAATCAATGGCTCCCGAAAACCAATCCATCAAAATCTGTGCTGCAAAATCCATATGGCGCTCCTTCTGTTCTGAGTCCTGCCATGTGCCCCCACAGCAGTTTACCAGCACATATGGGGTGTTGCCGTATTCAGGAGAAAATGTGTAACAAATTATAGGGGGTTTTTCTCCTGTTACCCCTTGTGAAAATGAAAAATTTGGGGCTAAAGCAACATTTTATTTGAAGAAATGAAACTTTTCATTTTCACAGCCAAGTGTTTCCAAATTCCGTAAAACGCTTAGGGGTCAAAGTGGCCAGTGACCCCCTTAATATATTCTTTGAAGGGTGTAGTTTCCAAAATGGGGTCACTCTTTGAGGGTTTCCACTGTAGGGGTACGTCAGGGTCTCTCAATTACAAAATGGTGCCTAAAAACCATTCTAGCAAAATCTGCCTCCAAAATCCGTATGGTGCTCCTTTCCTTCTGACCACTGCCACAAACCCATAGAGACGTTTACCACCACATATGGGGTATTTCTGTAAACTGCAGAATCAGAGCAATGTATATTGAGGTTTAGTTTGCTGTTAACTCTTGCTGTATTGCAAGAAAAAATTGCTTAACGTGAAATATCTGCTAAAAAAATAAAAATTTTGAAATTCCATCTCCATTTCCTTTAATTCTTGTTGAACACCTAAAGGGTTAACAAAGTTTGTAACATCCATTTTGAATAATTTGAGGGTTTAGTTTCTAAAATGGGGTCATTTATGGGTGGTTTCCATTATGTAAGCCCCTCAAAATCACTTTACATCTGAACTGGTGCTTAAAATGGTGGTCTAAAAATGGTTTTGGAAATTTTGTTGAAAATTTTAAAAATCACTTCTAAGCCTTCTAACGTCCTAAAAAAGTAAAATGACATTTACAAAATGATGCCAACATAAAGTAGACATATGGGGAATGATGACTGATAACTATTTTATGAGGGATTACTATCTGTCTTAGAAGAGAAATTCAAATTTAGAAAATTGTGAATTTTTCCAACTTTTTGGTAAATTTGGAATTTTTTTTTAAATAAAGGAGAAATATATCTTCTCAAATTTACCACTATCATGAAGTACAACGTGTCACGAGAAAACAATCTCAGAATGGCCTGGATAAGTAAAAGTGTTCCATAGTTATTACCACATAAAGTGACACATGTCAGATTTGAAAAGTGGGGCTCCGGCATTTGGTCCAAACTGGCTGTCGCTTGAAGGGGTTAACTTTCTCTTCATGATAAATGTTATTTGCTGAAGTGAGACAACCCCTTTAAGCTATATATATATATATATATATATATATATATATATATATATATATATATATATATATGTTTCAGCCCTGATTCATATTATTTCCAGTGTGGTATTGTGTACTGAGTGATAACGTTCTTTCATTGTATATTTCAGCCATGTTTGACAGGGATTACAAAGGTGGTGTGAACTTCCCAGAGTTTACGGGGGTGTGGAAATATATCACTGATTGGCAGACTATATTTCGGACCTATGACAGAGATAATTCTGGATTGATTGACAAGAATGAATTAAAGCAAGCCTTAACAGGTTTTGGTAAGTCTTCCGTACAAATACTGTGATGCTGACAATGCTGCTTGCACAGACCGATATTGTGAATTTCCAACAAGCGGTGGCACTTGGCTAGTTACGGGGTGCTGGCGGAGATCAGCAGTGATATAGAAGACCGCTCCCGGCACTAACGTCTTGCAGTATGCTCCATTCTTCATAGCAAGTACAGCCTCTTTACAGGTCACATTTCAGCCTTTTTCAACTGCATAGGCAACAATATGCTGCTATTACAGATATACATAGTCGAGGTCGCCCTCTGAGGTCAGAGGTTACCCAGGTAATGAACAATCCATCAGAGCAGTGACTTACAGTATATTACCACAAAACATAGAGTACAGGGTGGGCCATTTATATGGATACACCCAAATAAAATGAGAATGGTTGGTGATATTAACTTCCTGTTTGTGGCACATTAGTATATGGGAGGGGGAAAAGTTTTCAAGATAGGTGGTCACCATGACGGCCATTTTGAAGTCGGACATTTTGGATCCAACTTTAGTTTTTTCAATGGGAAGAGGGTCATGTGACACATCAAACTTATTGAGAATTTCAAAGAAAAACAATGGTGTGTTTGGTTTTAACGTAACTTTATTCTTTCATGAGTTATTTACAAGTTTCTGACCACTTATAAAATGTGTTCAAAGTGCTGCCCATTGTGTTGGATTGTCAATGCAACCCTCTTCTCCCCCTCTTCACACACTGATAGCAACACCACAGAAGAAGCTGGAAGCACAGGCTTCCAGTATCCGTAGTTTCAGGTGCTGCACATCTCGTATCTTCTCAGCATAGACAATTGCCTTCAGATGACCTCAAAGATAAAAGTCTAAGGGGGTCAGATCGGGAGACTTTGGGGTCCATTCAACTGGCCCACGGCGACCAATCCACTTTCCAGGAAACTGTTCATCTAGGAATGCTCGGGCCTGACACCCATTATGTGGTGGTGCACCATCTTGCTGGAAAAACTCAGGGAACGTGCCAGCTTCAGTGCATAAAGAGGGAAACACATCATCATGTAGCAATTTCATATATCCAGTGGCCTTGAGGTTTCCATTGATGAAGAATGGCCCCACTATATTTGTACCCCATATACCACATTATGGGTGTTAGGTCTGAGCATTCCTAGATGAACAGTTTCCTGGAAAGTGGATTGGTTGTCATGGGCCAGTTGAATGGCCCCCAAGGTCTCCCGATCTTACCCCTTAGACTTTTATCTTTGGGGTCATCTGAAGGCAATTGTCTATGCTGTGAAGATACGAGATGTGCAGCACCTGAAACTACGGATACTGGAAGCCTGTGCTAGCATTTCTTCTGTGGTGTTGCTATCAGTGTGTGAAGAGTGGGAGAAGAGGGTTGCATTGACAATCCAACACAATGGGCAGCACTTTGAACACATTTTAGAAGTAGTCAGAAACATGTAAATAACTCATGAAAGAATAAAGTAACGTTAAAACCGAGCACATCATTATTTTTCTTGTGAAATTCTCAATAAGTTTGATGTATTACATGACCCTCTTCCCATTGAAAAAAACTAAAGTTGGATCCAAAATGGGTGACTTCAAAATGGCCGCCATGGTCACCACCCATCTTGAAAAGTTTTCCCCCTCCCATATACTAATGTGCCGCAAACAGGAAGTTAATATCACCAACCATTCCCATTTTATTTAGGTGTATCCATATAAATGGCCCACCCTGTAGTATGAAAGTTGCTGAATCTGTACTCTCCCCACTAGTGATATCGGCGTGGCAGTCACATCTAATCGATTACTTCTGCTCTCATGTTCTGGGGTCCATGGTTTGAAGGGTGTGCATCCAGTAGGCAATGACTTGGGCAATGGAGTGGCATTTTTCTCTAAAGTCATATGGTATTGGCAAAAGCCAATTGCCACATCAGATTGTGGACCTATGTCTGGCTATGCAGCCAGTTATATGTTGGATAGTCTCCCCAACAAATAAGAGACCACGAGGATACTTCGCCAGGTAGATGCTGCTGCTTCTCTTTAAAATGAATGGGAGGCTGTTTGGAGGCATTTTGCGGTGCTGACTCCATGTGAAAAAACGCACTTAAATTAGCACCAAAAAACTCAGTGTGAACGGCCTGTTAGATATTCCTTATTTTTCTTTGTACAGAAGCCTCTTTAAATGGGAGCCAACAACCTAGGTCCTCCTGTCCCTCTTAACATAGGGGATGGGGGGACACTTAAGTTGGGTAGTGTAATAACCACATCCTATTTTGATCTAAGTTTAAGCCGTCTTACACGTAGCATGTATGACCATCATAGAGGTACTACGGCTCTAAGAAGACCAGGAGACCCTTTCAACAGACTCATCTGTCGGTGTCCTTTCTCCTCCATTTCCAGTCTCCACTGGACAGGCAGTGTGATATATTGTCTACAGCCAATCGTGGCATCAGCAGTGACATGTGCCGGCATGGTGCTTGACTGTTGCCACATTTGAGGCCATTGATTGGCGGCCAGCAGCAGTGATGTGCATATAGACTATACACATCACGCCTCCAGTCCTGCGGGGAGGAGAAGGGAGCTTGGAAACCAGAGAGATGGCGACAGATGATTTTTTTTTTTTTTTTTAACCCGCACAATGCCTAACAATATGAAAAGGGGTTCCTCCCACTCTTGTCCTTTTCTGAAAAGGCCGTCTGTTGGCTCGCTAGGAGTCGCTTCTGTGAAGTCTATAGTCCCTTTGAAGAGACAGCCATTTTTCTTTGTTATCCTCCTTAGGATTATTAATAAACTGCTCCTCCGCTTCCAAAAAGGCCTCTTCCAACTTATTTCGTAAGATCTTAAGTTCAGCTCTATGAGTGGCAATAGCTGAAATACATACTCCCCGCAGTACTGCTTTATACGCCTCCCATTCCGTTATTGGGTTAGAGGATCCTTCATTAACCTTCCAATACTCCTCTATCTCTTGACTACACCTAATTTCCACCGGGAGGACCTGTAACCACACGGGATTAAGTCTCCATAATCTAGCTAGATCTTCAAGGGGTTGG
This sequence comes from Rhinella marina, assembly GCA_900303285.1. NCBI lineage: Eukaryota > Metazoa > Chordata > Amphibia > Anura > Bufonidae > Rhinella > Rhinella marina. The sequence goes on along the minus strand of ONZH01016110.1, from coordinate 87,150 downwards.
GAGAGGATCAACTGTAACGGAGCATGATCTCTCACTATGCACAGAGAGTCAGGGCTGCCAAATGCCAAGTTGATACGTGACATCGTATCGCCAGAGGCAGAATGACACGAAAACTGCCTCTTGTCAGGATTTCGCCAGCTCCACAACTCTTCAAAATTATGTGTCTCAGCCCAGCTTCCCAAAACTGGATTATGCCTAGTAGGGGGTTTAAGTCAATTTAGCTGATTGTCTAAAACCGCGTTAAAGTCCCCCAGCAGTACAACTGGAGATAGGGGCAATTGCGCTACCCTATTCATGATGTCATCTAACACGGGCTTACTGCAAGTAGGGGGAACGTATACACCCGCCACTATTAGTGGTCTACCCCGTATTGAACAGTCTAGGATAACCATGAGGGCCTGACTGCACCATGTGTAGTTGAAGTGGAATTTTCTTACTAATCAAGACCGATACGCCTCTTGCATTATTCATATATGTCGCAAGATACGTCTGTCCAACCCAGGATCTTCGGAGGGCCAACACCTTACGATCCTTTAAAGGGTTTCTGTCACCAGTTTTTTTGGTATGAATCAGGCTGACATTAGAGATGTGCTAATGTCACCTGATTCCAAATATAGTAACATAGTTTGTAAGGCCAAAAAAAGACATCTGTCCATCCAGTTCAGCCTGTTTTCCTACAAGTTGATCCAGAGGAAGGCAAAAAAAACCCTGTGAGGTAGAAGCCAATTTTCCTCACTTTAGGGGGAAAAAATCCTTTCCGACTCCAATCAGGCAATCAGAATAACTCCCTGGATCAACGACCCCTCTCTAGTAACTATAACCTGTAATACCTTCCAGAAATACATCCAGGCCCTTCTTGAACTCTTTTACTGAACTTACCATCACCACCTCCTCAGGCAGAGAGTTCCATAGTCTCACTGCTCTTACCGTAAAGAATCCTCTTCTATGTTTATGTACAAACCTTCTTTCCTCCAGACGTAGAGGATGTCCCCTCTTTACAGTCACAGTCCTCGGGATAAATAGATGATGGGAGAGATCTCTGTACTGATATATTTATACATAGTTATTAGATCTCCCCTCAGTCGTCTTTTTTCTAAAGTGAATAACCCTAATTTTGATAATCTTTCTGGGTACTGTAGTCCACCCATTCCAGTTATTACTTTAGTTGCCCTCCTCTGAACCCTCTCCAGCTCTGCTATGTCTGCCTTGTTCACAGGAGCCTAGAACTGTACACAGTACTCCATGTGTGGTCTGACTAGTGATTTGTAAAGTGGCAGGACTATTTGTAAAGTGGCAGGACTTGATGCAACCCATTATCTTATTGGCCTTGGCAGCAGCTGTCTGGCACTGGCTTCTACAGCTTAGTTTGCTGTTCACTAAAATTCGTAGGTCCTTTTCCATGTCAGAGTTACCCAGTGCTTTACCATTTAGTATGTACTGGTGACTTGCATTATTCCTTCCCATATGCATAACCTTACATTTGTCAGTGTTAAACCTCATCTGTCACTTTTCTGACCAAGCCTCCAGTCTATCCAGATCCTGATGTAGCAGTGCACTGTCCTCCTCTGTGTTAATTACTTTACACAGTTTAGTGTCATCTGCAAAAGTTGATATTTTACTATGCAAACCTTCTACAATATCATTAATAAATATATTGAAGAGAATAGGACCCAATACTGACCCCTGTGGTACCCCACTAGTTACAGTGACCCAATCTGAGTATCTACTGTTAATAACCACCCTCTGTTTTCTATCACTGAGCCAGTTACTTACACACATACAGACATTTTCTCCCAGGCCAAGCATTCTCATTTTGTATACTAACCTTTTATGTGGTACCGTGTCAAACTCTTTGGAGAAGTCCAAATATACGACATCCATTGAGTCGCCGCGGTCAAGTCTAGAACTTACCTCCTCATAGAAACAGATTAAATTGGTTTGACATGACCGATCCCTCATGAAGCAATGCTGATACTGAGTTATTTACTTATTTTCATTGAGGTACTCCAAGATAGCATCTCTCAGAAAACCTTCAAACAGTTTACCCACAACAGAAGTTAAACTTACTGGCCTATAGTTTCCAGGCTCTGTTTTTGGACCCTTTTTGAATATTGGCACCACATTTGCTATGCGCCAATCCTGTGGAACACTCCCCGTCAGTATAGAGTCCTTAAATATCAGAAATAAGGGTCTGTCGATGACATTACTTAATTCTCTTAGGATACGGGGGTGTATGCAATCTGGTCCTGGTGATTTGTCTATTTTAATATTTTTAAGACATTGCTGTACCTCTTCCTGGGTTAGAGAGGACACTTTTAAAGGGGAATTTACTTTTATACTCTGCATTTCATCTGACAGTTTATTTTCCTCAGTGAATATATAGCTGTTTTATTTACTGGTGCTTCCATTTTTATATAAAATGAACTTTTATTTTATTCTAATAAGGCCTCTATGTGCAAGGGGCGTTAACCCTGCTCCTAGAGGCTCTGTTGATTGACAGGACCAGGCAGAGAAGAAACACTCCATTCACTATAGCTTGCAAGGACCTTCAATGATGTCATGACCATGTGATCAGTCACATGGTTTAGGAGGAGACAGGCTGTTTGTGTGATCCTAACCATGTGACTGATCACATGTTCATGACATCATTGAAGGTCCTTGCAAGCTATGGTGAATGGAGTGTTTCTTCTCTGCCTGGGCCTGTCAATCAACAGAGCCTCTAGGAGCAGAGGTAACGCCCCTTGCACCTAGAGGCCTTATTAGCATAAAATAAAAGTTCATTTTATATAAAAAAAAATGGGGGCACCAGTAAATAAAACAGATATGTATTTGGAATCAGGTGACATTAGCACATCTCTAATGTCAGCCTGATTCATACCGAAAAAACTGGTGACAGAAACCCTTTAAGTGAGTTTCCTGTAAAATAACTAGATCAGGATTATATTGCTTAAGATAGTTGAAAACCAAAGCTCGCTTGATCTTGCAGTTTAGACCTCGGACATTCCAGAAAATTATCTTAATTGTCGCCATGATAAAAGCAACAGCATATAATTTGAAGCGGAAGACCCCACGGCGCCATGGTGACATTCACACACACACACTCACACCAACTTGAGAACAGAACTTCCCATCCCCCACCCTGCCCATACATCTCCCAACTTGTCTGAGCCTCAGATCCCAAATCAACTGTGAGAAAATGAAAACCTAACCTGACACTTAGTAAGGCTAGTAAACTAGCATATAACCGTTCTTAGACTAGAACAGCCTTTCTCTACTCCACCTTCTTGTACTCCAACAATAACTTTCCTCAACTGAACTACAGTTCAGGACTAGTAAGTGTTAACCCTATACTAATCTAACCTCAAACAGTTACTGTCCCAAATGAGATAGAAGCTACAGACTTCTCCATTAACATTGAATTTTCATTCCCTTCTCAAATTTAGAATGTCCCCCCCCCCATGTCAGCGCATGTTACATTCATGTGTTAAGTCCTCCACTGACTTCAAAAATAATGGGGGAGAAACTCATTTATAAGAAACTCTCTCTACTTAAGCTAGGCCAGCATTGTACTGGTCTCACTCCCTAGGATGGCGATTGTCCAGCCAGTCTGATGCTTCTTCTGGTGTTTGAAAAAAACGAGTGTTTCCATCCATCTGGACCCGCAGCCTTGTTGGATAAAGCATCGCATATTGCAGGCCGAGTTCCCTCAATCTGGCTCTAACTTGCGCAAATTGCCGTCTCTTTTTCTGGACTTCGGTGGTTAAGTCAGGATAGAAGGATATTTTAATGTTTTCGTATGAAACAGTTCCTTTCTTCCTAGCTGCTGCAAGGATGCTGTCACGGTCTCGGTAGTTTAGGACCTTCATTATAGACAGTCTTGGGGGTGCACCAGGTGGCAGGGGCCTAGTTGGTATTCTATGAGCCCGCTTGATTACAAAGCACTGAGAAAGCTGTAATGGCGATACCACCGACTTTATCAGGTTTTCAGCAAAAGTCTCTGGCTCAGTACCCTGAGGCCAAGAATTTGGATATTATTACACCTGTTGCGATTTTTTTGCATCCTCAGCTCTGGCTTGAAGCGTTTTCAATTGTTGAAGAAGCGAGCTAGTTAACTCAGAGGTGCCATGTACTGTGTCTTCCATTTCTCCAACTCTGCGTTCCACCTCCGTGGTGCGATTTCTCATTTTCTCGATGTCATGTCTCAAGAAATTACCATCACTTTGTAAGTGGTCTATGTTTGCAGTAAGTGCTGCTTGACAGGATGCAATAGTAGACATGATCTTATCAGTTTGAAACGAATCATCTGAGTGAGCTGCAGCAAAGTCTTCTTCCTCCGTCTGGCTCATGTTGTCCATTAAGAGTCTTCCTGAGTTATGAGAGGGCGCCAATGCGGTCTTTCGCCCCATATATATTCAATGTAAGCTGTATGTGAAGATATATTCAGAGCAATTTGCAGCCTTGAAGAGCACACATGCAGCAAGTAGCCAGTAGCAGATTAGTATTCGGCAGCAATACGCCCTTGTGAATATATTCAATGCCGGATACAGCTGCAAGAGTTATTCATATAGCTGGGTGCAGGTAGCAAGTCCACAGTCGTATATAATAAGAACCAGTGTATACAGTTAGGGCAGAATGCAGATACTGGAGATATTCCTAAAGCAGAGTCGGATAAGCAGGCAAACAGAAAACAAGAGCGCAAGTGGCAAGCCTCTCAGCCGCTGATCACAGTCGCCACGTGCCTTAGCAGGACGCACATAAGTCTCCAGTTATTGTACAGTAACAAACAGCCCAAAACCTGCCGGATGATGTAGCTTCTAGTGGGTTAATAAGAGCTTATAACTATGTCTCTCCCAGAAACCGCTGTAATTCACAGCGCCCAGCTGTGATAAGGGATGCCCCACTCCCCTCTCAGCCTCGTGGTCATGACCCTAAGGGCTCATTCAGACGACCGTATGATATCCGCAAAAATGCGCATCCGTTTTTTTGTGGATTACATACTGACCCATTCACTTCTATGGGCCCCTTTTTTCCATTCCATGGCTCCGCAAAACAAATGAAACACGTCCTATACTTGTCCGTGAAAATCAGGACATAGCCCCATTGAAGTCTATGGGTCCGCAAAAAAATGGAATGCTATCCGTTTTTTTGCAGACATCTGCAAAAAAACGGATCCGTATTTTTGCGGACATCATATGGCCGTCTGAATGAGCCCTAAGATGGCCACCGCTCTCTTAGCTTCTCCGCACAGCCGCCTCTTCCCTTGTGTAGATAAGAGCTCCCGCTCTCACCGGAATTCCACCGGAGTCTCCCCCTAACACCTCGGGGCTGAGCTGCACTATTTAACCCCTTCCAGGTCTTCCTCACCCCCTCCGTCTCACCAGGCTGATGTAAGCAGCACGGCAAGTCTCCTCACAGCTTGTAAGGGTGGGCCCTACAGCTCTCTGCAGCGTACGGTCACTTCTGCTTCCTGCTCAGTGCCTCAGTTCAACACCAGAGAGCCAGGAACAGCGGGTGCCATCAGGTGAGTCCTCAGGAGATCGTCACAGATTGTTTAGAGAGAGGGTAGATAGGGAATCCTCAGGATATCAGCAGGATTTTATGGAGAGTTTCCTGACCCACGTCTTCACTCCATGTCGGCTAGGCCACGCCCCCCAATTTTCCCCACTTTAGGGGAAAAAAATCCTTCCCGACTCCAATCAGGCAATCAGAATTAACTCCCTGGATCAACCACCCATCTCTAGTAACTATAACCTGTAATATTATTACCCTCCAGAAATACATCCAGCTGTACCGCTCGGCTCCCCTGCGCTCACATGGGCGCAGGCAGCCGCTTCCGTCCTGAGTCCCGTTTCGAGCACGTTCGCTCATCTCTAGTCGTCAGTTAAAAAATCTTGGAAGACCTCTTTAACCTGTGCTAGGCCTGTGCTAAGTATCACAGGAGGGTGGAAGCGGGGGTCAGGGTTGCTCTGTGTAGGGTCCTTACATTTTTTTTATTGCTCAAATGCATGCGGAATAAGTAAAGCAACTTTATATTTATGATTACAAATATCTGACTGTTTTGTATATGCAGCTCCTGGCATTCATGTGTTCGCTCTGCTGTCCCTACCCCATCCTCTTACATCTGCATGGTGTACAGGAGGGGCAGAAAGGAGTGACACATGACTGCAAGCTCAGACCACACATTTTGATTGTGGTCCGTCACCATAGAGAAACACAAAATGGTAGGTGATATTGAACTCAGAGCATTTGCAGCAGCGAGTTGCTTCAGTTTATTTTATATGCATTAGGGCTCATGCCCACGGCTTTAGTCATTTTTGCGCTCCGCAAATTGCGGATCTGCAAAACACGGATACTTGCTCTGTGCGTTCTGTTTTTTGCGGATCGGTACGCCCTGCCCTCTGTTAGAACTGCCTATTCTTGTCTGCAAAACGGACAAGTATAGGACATACTCTATGGACATGTTCTATTTTTTTGCAGGGCTGCGGAACGGATACATGAATGCGGACATCACACAGTTGAAATAAATTGGTCCACAGCCGATCCTCAAAAAAATGTGGATCGGACTGAAACTACAGTCGTGTGCATTACAGGCTTTAGTCTAATAAACAATGTTTGAGCTTTTAGAAACTGTGAATTTAAAGGAGGAGTGGACTGGGCCTAACAAAGCATTTCAACCCGATTTTTTATTTTTTTTTTTTTTTTTTTTTTTTTTTTCCTCACTGAAGGTATGCTAAAGCAGTATAACTGATGCTACACCCACTATTTTCATGAAGTGGATTTCTTAGTTGTTAGCGAAGGCTGAAAAAACACGTATGAATGGTCACTAACAGGCTTTAAACCGGCAGATGCACCTATTTACAGCAGTGCTGGTGTAGCCCAGGACAGGGGTCTTGGCTGTGTAGTGACAGCCGGACACCTCTAATGGTCAGGATCAGAGAAACTGCCGATCCTGACTGTTTAACCCCTCTAAGTGGTTTCAGGAGGAGAAAACTTCTTTTGTCATCCATTGGCACTCTGCAAATGCAATCACAGGGCACTTATGCCCTTAGATGGTGGCCGGACATCTAATGAAGGACAGTAGTCAATAATCTGGTATTACAGAATACAGCACGGAGCTCCACTCCTCAGTACAAGTGTTCTTTCAACAATGCAGTAAATATGTATTACCTCCACTTTACTACTTTAGCGCTTGATAAAAGGGACGTGGCCCTCAAACGGTACACATGACGAGTTCAGTATGCAAAAAAAAATTGTAATTCGCCATTTTTTGGTCACATTGCCCGTCCCTTAAAAAACGATGAAAAAGTTATTTTTTTTCCCAAAATGGTACCAATAAAAACTAGAGCTCACCTTGCAAAAAGACAAGCCCTCACATAGCCCTGTAGATCAAAACAAAAAGTCAGTTTTTTTTAAGTAATAAAACAAAAATAAAACTATATAAATTTGGTATCTCCATAACTGTCACGTTATTTTAAGCATATGGTGAACACGAAAATATAAAATTTGAAAAATCATGCTGGAAATTTTTTTTTTTTTTACTTCACCCGACAAAGAATTTTCTTTCCATTTTTCCAAACAAGATATGCAAATAAAATAAGCCATCCCATTTCTGTGTGAAAGAAAAACTAAAAAATTTCTGAATCTTGGAAAGTGGGGAGAAACGCAGTTGAAAATGCTAAAACGAGCAAAATTGAGTATGTGCTCCAAAAAACAAGTCCTCATAAGCTACATTGACAGAAAAATACTTATAGCTCTTGGAATGTCACAATGAAAAAATAGTTTAGTGACTAAGGCCCAAAAGAGGCTGGTCACTGTGGGGTTAAAGCATATGCACATCTCTCCCTTTCGCTTGTCCACTATGTAGTTTCTCGTCTGGATTTGATCAGATGCTCAGGCTATGGCCGTTTTTATCCATGATTTACACTGCAGCTGATTGTTCAGATTCATTGTGGACGTATTGCAGACAATAACTGAATGTTTCCACCTCTCGACATTTCATGAACAGGTTATCGTCTGACTGATCAGTTTTATGATATTCTCATTAGAAAATTTGACCGACAGAGGAGAGGACAGGTTGCCTTTGACGATTTCATCCAGTGTTGTATTGTCTTGCAGGTGAGTAATATTATACAATTCCTTAGTGTCTGTCTTCAAGGAGTTCCTTTTTACTTACTGATGATCTGTCCTTTGGATAGAGCCTCAGCATCTAATCGGTGGGGGTCCAACATCCAGCTGTTTGAAAAGGCAGCGGCACTTGCAGTAGCACTGTGGCCTTCTCACCTTTTCCCTCAGGCCTGTGACATCACGACTATTTCACTGGACTGGGCGCGGCTCAGCCCCATTGACTTCAATGGATAGATCATCAGTAAGCAATAAGTGTGGGAGCCCTTTAAATGACATCTATGGCAGCGGGGGAGCTTAACTGGGAAATGCCACCATATGCTACTGTAGTTTACTCGTTGCTTTTTCTGGACATACATTATACAATTAAAGGGATTTTCTGACCCCGAAGAATAATGTGACAAAATTATATGAATATAGTAGGCGTTGTGGCACTCTGTATCTGGGATGGGTGCTTCAAGTACGATAGTCAGCCTACTGAATAGATTTATTGTAATACATTCAAGGCCAAACATGTGTCACATCTCGATCTGAGAACTTCAACCGGGTGATGACACTGGCTACAGTGGTGACATTGATATGAACAGCACGTCTTCCTCCGCATCCAGCAACTAGATACAGTATGTGAACCATGGAGATCTGCACCTTGTTGTTTCTACAAGCAAAAAAGTCCATTTCTTACTAGGATGTACAGTCGTATCTGCAGCACATTCAGCTGTAGTAACATAGTCTATAAGGCTGAAATATGACATCTGTCCATCCAGTTCAGCCTGTTATCCTGCAAGTTGATCCAGAGGAAGGAAAAAAACCCCTGTGAGGTAGAAGCCAATTTACCCCACTTTAGGGGAAAAAATTTCTTCCCTACTCCAATCAGAATAACTCCCTGGATCAACGACCCATCTCTAGTAACTATAACCTGTAATATTATTACCCTCCAGAAATACATCCAGGCCCCTCTCTAGTAACTATAGCTGTAACACAAAAAAAATACTGTGCCATTTGGCCCTGCATGAATTCATCAGCTCTATCTGTTGGAATAAGACTACTTTCACATCTGCGTTTTTAATTCAGGTTTTGAGATCCGGCAGAGGTAAACTGACCAGTGCATTTAATACATGTGGATGGCTCTGTTTCAGCTGGTTCCGGTTGTATTAAATCAAAATGCAACAAACCAGATCCAGTATGAAAATCATTGTAAGTCAATGGGCGCTGGATCTGTTTTTTTCAGTAATGAAAAAATGGATCTGGCGCTATTGACTTGCGTTGATTTTCACGCCAGATCCGGTTTGTTGCGTTTTGCAGACTGGATACAGGAATGTTGCTTGCAGCGGTTTTGTGTCCTGCCCCAAAACACAACTGAATTGATGCATACTGATCAGTTTTGTCATCCTGACAATGAATGGGGACAAAACTGATCCGTTTACTTCAGGTTCTGAGTTCCACTGCTGGATCTCAAAGCTTGAATTAAAAACGCTGATGTGAAAGTAGCCCAAGTCTGCAGAAATGTGTACATACGTTGCTTTACTTACCTTGTACTGAGCAGGGGCGGATTGGCCAAAGACCTTACAGGAAAATTTCCCAGTGGGCCGCCTGAGCCCTCCTCACGGCCGGTCTGTGGAAGTTTGTGGGGATGTATTTTGTGATGGGCTGTGGTATTTGGCTACGTTGGGGCAGTTTAATGTGCCACAATATGGTGTTGGTGTCCTGCGTTTCATCAATTTGGACCAAACCACAAAATGGGGCCACTTTAGTATTTTTTCCAGGGCCACTTTAAGTTCCCAGTCCGCCCCTGGTACTGAGCCTTGGTGACGGCCCGGAGCTACATTCACTTTTGTTTCTGCACTGAGCTTGTGATTCACAGGCACTTTACAGTAATGTAGGGAAACTAGGAATGTGCCCCATAACCAGTTACTGTTTTCATTGACGTCCAGCAGAAATGTGACTGCAGCTCTGGTCTAGAATACAGGCTGGTACACAAAAGGAAAGCTGTGTACTTTACTTACATACAGAAAGAGGAAAGATTAGCATATAGTTTCTTATGGGATACAATAGCATGCACATATTTTTTGTAATGGTCATAACATATTACTTAGCATTTCATTTTTTTTTTCTCCCTAGAAATTGACTGATGTTTTCAGACGCAGCGACACAGACCAAGATGGCTGGATACAAGTCTCATATGAACAGTATCTTTCCATGGTCTTCAGTGTAATATGATGCCACAAGGAACCCTGGCCCAGATCAGTAACAGAGACTGTATTGCCAAATCTAATTTACGGGAATGTGGCACAACTAAGGCCTGTTTCACACTGCCGTTCTGAATTCCAGCAGAGAGCAGCCCGCCGGCCCCATTGACTATAATTAGGTCTTCTGGAGAAATAGGCCAGGATTCGGCTGGACTGCATCATAGTCAATGTGGCCCTTGGGCATTCGGTTAACATCCAGCAATGCTGGAGCCAGAGAGCCTGCCGGAACTGAGAACGGCAATGTGAAACAGGCCTAAGGTGCTAAGTGTTCAGCCGCCTCCTATATTTTTCTAACATCCTCATCAAATTCTAAGTTATATATACAAAGAGCTTATTTTTACTGTTTGTTAGTAATATTAATCTAGCCATATTTTTATTTGCACCGCAATGAATTGATAAGACAGTGTCATAAATGTCTTTACATGTTGTTTATATGATTTTGCATGTAGCTTTTGTCTTTGTGCCATGAAAAACTTTCATTTAACCAGACATGCATATGTGCTTGGATCTACAGTAAGCATTGCACTCTGAATACACGGCTACCACCTGTAGCCTCTACCTGTCATGGGGCAACCTCTCGCACATAACTGTATGTCTTAAAATACAAAGCACTCCGCACTAATGAAACGTGAGGGGAGACATGTCATAATAACACTCTGCATAAAGTTACTTTGTAAGTTTTCTCCATTCATTTCTTAGCTAAATTGTGTGTGCTTCATGTTACTATGGAGCAGCGCATTGTGGGAGCTCCACTGTCACAGTTATAATGGGGTTAATTGCCTGACATGAGTGAAACTGTGGCCATTGGCATTGAGAATATGAATAGACCCTCCCTCATCAGCCAACAGAACCTGTGCATAGAAACATACCGTACCTACCTGCTCTGTATTGATCCCACCTGTCAACTTCTGTATGGACAGGGTCACATGTGCCACTGCAGTCAATGACTGGTCTCAGCGGTGATGTGTCCCAAAGCAACAAGCCCCTGCTAGGCCATGTGCCATCTAGGGAAAAAACACTGCTTAATCCAGTCATTAGCAGTAGACGGGGACCGGAAGTGCAGACAGCATAGGAGCCGCAACAGAATAAGGGGGAACATCTAAAGGTGTCGCACTGTGACCACGACACGACATCCAAGTTGGATTAACTGTCACGTTGTAGGGCGACATCATTGACTATCATTACAAAAAATGTTGTATGACATAAATAATGTTGTGTGACCCTGGCCTAAAGGTACAGCCACATGGTGTGGATTTTTTACAATGGATTTGTGACATGCTTCAGGTTGAGAATTCACACTGCAGGTCAATTTACCCTGTGGATTTTTTTTGCATGTGGATGAGAATTCTTAAAAATCTCATCAACATCGCTGGTGCTTTACAATGCTGCACAATCAGGCTCTCTGTTATTACATGATATTCTTACAGCAATCCATTTTTATCTTATCCATTAATATAATAATGGCTGACAACAATGTGCTGAACTGTATGTAGAGAAGGGGGAGCAGTGTCCATGTGAGGTAAACATCTAGAGGACCTCCCAACATTTACCTCCAACCGATGACCCTATGCTCTCATGTTTAAAAAAAGGGGACGCTGTGGAACACCTTTTCATGACTGGATGCGGAATAGTGCACCAGACTGGAGAATCAGGGGCTACTGATATTTACCATCCCAATGGATGCCCACATGAGGCCTATGTATTACATTGGATGTATGTGGCAAGAGCTTTCTCAGAGCAGATTACCCTGGAAACAGTGCAGATTCAACCTGTGTGTACTGAATGTGGAGCTGTGTACACTATAATGGATCTTGATCAGGCAAATAATGTACAATTGAATGGAGGAATTTGGGTTATATACATTTGTGTATTTAGAGAGGTCTTAAAGTAGCACTGTGGTATTTGTCTGCTGTCTGTAAAGTTCATCATGTAAAATTTGTAAGCAGACCGCTACACTCTGTATTATGCAAGTGATTAGACCGAGATATTGCACCGCAGTCCATGGTGGAGGAGGCGAGATGTATTACACAACAGTGCGTGTATGTCTGTGATTAAGTCATACGTATCTCTCAGGTCTCATGAGAAAATGGATAAAGGGAGGACGTCAAGTAAGAGAAGAGCCTTGTGCAGCCGCACACGTAAAGGAATCAAGCTCGTATTGGAGTCTATAAGGCACCAACAAGCCTATCGTTTATTTCTTCCAGATATGCCTTGATAAAGGTCCAATGGGGACAGAAATGTCATTTATAACATGATCTGCATATACTTACCTATTATACACTAAGTGGATGAAGCAGGCATTTCTGATAGTGTCTCTTATTGAGCACAGTAAACTTGCATCTAAATGCAGAGGGCAGAGATCTGCTTACAGATTTATGTGGATTGGAGAACCCTCCTTAGACCTTGTTCACACGTCAGTTATTGTGCGCCAAAACCAGGAGTGGAGGCTGCACAGTAATAAAGTATAATGAACAGATCTGCAACTGTTCTGTGTTTTTGACCCGCACCTGGTTTTGGCTCACAATAACTGATGGAAATAACTGAGGTGTGAACAAAGCCTTAAACATGTAAAAGGCAGCACAAGTAATAGACTTACTGGGTGCTTCATTCCCAGATCATCTGCCCTGTCTTTCCACCAGGTAAGCCCCTACTCTAACGCACCAAATTCTACACCATGTGCCGTCACCACAATTATGGACTGTTATCCACAGTAATACAGTCCAGATTACCTTTTTTGTTTTACTACTGCCCCCAGTTACTCCACTGTCAGCAGTCAAAGCTGCTCTGAGAAGCACAGACTGGACTCGAGTGCTGCGCTGTCAGAGGACTTATGTCCGTGCACAGCTGTCCAGTGCAGCTCTGACTGCTGATAGATAAAGAACAGGGGCAGTAGGAAAGTTAACAATCTGTACTACGCAGGTAATTACTGCAGAGAGCATGGTGACAGATTTCCTTTAAAGGGAATGTGTAATCAAAAAATGACCTATTGTTTAAATCACATTTTTTTACATTTTTAAAGAAATTTTGATATTTTTAATTTCCCATAATATTTAAACAAAATCCATAAACTCCTGCAGTTTTCGCACTGGCCACTAAGCCTAATAATAGGTGTCACTTGGTCTGTACAGATCACTTTACTGCAGTTATATACCATTGTAAACCTGCCTGTAATAAGGAGATATTATCTCTGTGTATAGATAAGACAGGATCCACCAATAGGTGATGTCACAGCTTCACTATTCTTCCCTTGTACAATGACCTCTGCCCAGGTCACACAGCATGCTTAGAAGACTCTCCCGTAGAAGTCAATGAGGTCCCCTCCTGACATTGTGTCTATGGACCATGGGCTGCCGTAAAGCAATTTTCTAAACACTTTCTAAATGCTGTTAAGAACAGCTCAAACAAGATGGCTGCCCCCGTAATCATGTTCAGGAAATAAAATGAAAAAAAAAAATCTACCATCAGAAAATATAAAACATATTAAAAAAAGATGTGCTACTATCTGGTTTTAACTGTGAAAGTTTTAGGGACACATTTCCTGAGTGACTCTGATAAGAGTGCATGGGGGAAGGTACCTAGAGTTTAATGTAATCTTGTTAATTACATGTTTGATCAGAGGCTGCAGATTTACAAATGTTAGTTTACTATTATAAGCATTCCTTCTTAGTTCAGCAAATAACATTTATCATGTAGAGAGAGTTAATACAAGGCACTTCCTAATGTATTGTCATTATCCATATTTCCTCCTTTGCTGGCTTAATTTTTCCATCACATTATACATGGCTTGTTACCAGGGGTTACACCCTGCAATCCCGCAGCAGTGGCCATGCTTGCACACTATAGGAAAAATCGCCATCCTCTGCTGCAGTGCATATACAAAGTAAACCCTGGAAACAAGCAGTGTATAATGTGATGGAAAAATGAATCAAATCTGCAAACAAAGCAAAATGGACAATCACAATACATTAGTAAGTGCCTTGTATTAACTTCCTCTACGTGATAAATGCCATCTGCTAAAGCAAGACAACATAAGTCAAGTAGCCGGTGTACAGTCTAACCTACCACCAGGGAGCATCATATACAATACCCGTCAGCACGAATCAATCAATGAACAGAAGCACAAGTGGCAGTTTTTCTTTCTTGGCATGGTTGGTACATTTGTTTGGGCTTCAATATAAAAAAGTCAAAGAGCAATTTGAAAACTATTTTCATTACAAAAATGTAGGCTTTTATTCTTTATTTATTGCCTTTATGTCACACACCCATGGTGACATTCTGCATGTGCCTCATCAAGCAGCTGCCTGAAGCTGGTAAAACACAAGTCAGCTTCCTGGTAGATGTCACACCAAAACGCATGGCACGAATGTTTGTCACTGCTGTGTGATCCACCATTGTAGGAAGTGCAGAGCAGTACTACTGCATGTCACATTCTTTAACATTGCTCAAACTGTGATACTGTGACCGAATAGCCATATTATGCAAGTGATTAAATATTTTAATAAAGAAACTGGAATTCTGCGTATGTCTGTTCAGTGTTTAAATGCTACTTATCGCTGGTGCAATAAGGCTGTATTCACACTTGCCATTCATACAGCAATTTATGATGCTTTTGTTAAAAATAAAATGTTTCATTTATACAAAAAAAGTGTTCTTGCCAGTCTATATATATACATACATACATACATGCCATACATGTTTTAAACCCATCTTGTACCCTATATACAGATGGAGCAGCCAGCTATTACCGCAATAGGATGCACAGAGGTGTTCAGTACACTTGAAGAACCTGAATGAGAGACTTATTCCAGCATCCATAGATACGTGTCTAATTAATGGGTGGTCCAACCACTGATAATCCCACTGATTACAAGAAAGGGGTTCCTGTGTCTTACCCTATACATGGAGCAGCAGGTGAGCTTTCAGGCTGCAGTCCCATAGAGATGAATGGAGCAGCAGCACACATGCTCAACTGCTGCCCCATTCACACAGGGAAATACGTGACTCGCGTTCCTATGATCGGTGGGGTCCAGCCACTGGGACAGACAGTAATCGGACACTTATCTCCTATACTATGGAGAGGAGATGTGTAAAAGTTGACACAAGCCTTTTAAGAGTGTGTGTATGTTAAAGAGCCAGGACATTTATCATCTTCAGTTTGGATCAGACAGTTTGTATGGAGATGTATACGGATCCCTTACTGTATACATATGTAATATACAGTATTTACTATGGTGGCTTTCTGTGAAGGAAAAGTCCGCATTCTTAATAGTTTCAAACAGAGACTGGTGAATATAATAATGCCTCATTCACATGTCAGTGTTCAGTCAGTGATTTCCATCAGTGATTTTGAGGTAAAACCAGGTGCGTCTCTAAACACAGAAAAGGTGCAGATCTTTCCCTTATATACCTATCTATGGAGGCTCACTATCACTGATAGAAATCATTGTGAATGAGGCTCAACAGGCTTTCAAGCTTCATTTAAAATCTTACCAATTTGCAGTAAAACTGAATGCATGGGTTTTAAACATTTTGTTTGGCCTTACCCCTCATGTTCAGAGGTTGCAGTCGAGGTGCGGGTGTTTTTCTGTGCACTCAGCATATTGCAGATCCGCAAAACACTGATACCGGCCCATGTGTGTTCTGCAATTTGCAGACCGCACATGCCGCGGCTATCATGCCGCGGTACGGAGCAACGGATGCGGATGTGCTGTCCGCATCTTTTGCCCCATAGAAATGAATGGGTTCGGGTCTAAGCCGCAAAATATGCAGCTCGGAGCCTGCAAAAACAAATGTCGTGTGAAGGTAGCCTAAGACCACTGTTAATAATCCATGTGGTCCTCCTGTGTTAGGAAACAAGTGTTTTCAGGTGCTTGTGAAGTTGCATGGTCAATGAAAATGTAATTTTTGCGATGTTGAATCTCCACCACCATTTCACTTGCAAAAATAAATAAAAAAATACTATAAAATATATTAGAGGATTGTGACAGCATTCCTGTACTTAATTTATAGTACAACACGTGTATGGAGTTGTTAGAACCCAGCCACACATAATGGGAAAATAAAGTGAAGAAACGGAGCATTCTGGTTAGGTTAATTCCAATACAGATACTGGTGAAAACATAAATGAAAATATTCCACGTGTATGTTGAAGGGGCATTTCTACAGCGTTATCAATGTTTTCTACCACTTTTCTAATTAGGAAGGTGCTGGTGAACAATGCAATGCACAACCTGTCATTATAAAGTACCACTGTGACATACACCGCTGGCACACTACATGCTTCCCCCCACTTATCTTCAGCTTCTGGCAGCCCATGGTTAAATTTATTTTCCTACATATTGTACGTATAATGTGCCACATCAAATAATCCAACCAAAATTTCAAATAAGCAAGTCAGTCAAGATCTAGAATATATTAGGTTTTTATAAGAAATATTTAACATCTTGAAACCTTTCTCTTCAATAAAGCTTCTTTTGGTAGAAGTATTTTTCTCTTCATTTCTTCACTCACCCACATCGTACCATGAGGTGCCCGTTCTATACAGTGATGAGTAGAACTATCTTAACTGTCTGTGTGCACCTTTTTCAACAAAACGGTGGTGTAATTCACTTGGATCCCAAGTTTGCGTGCTGTCCAGGCTACTGAAATGCTACCTTTTGTTTGACACAAAGGTTTTCGGTTTTGTACAGGCAGAAGGAGCTGTAGAAGCAGGAATATACAAGATTACACAAATGGCAGAAAACATTTTGTATAATACAACTATACAATATGGCTCACCAACACCTGCGTTGGAGGCTTTGTTTGCTTGAGATAAATTATTGGTTGCAGTGGTCAGATGGTGGTCAACGTGACATCAGTGCTGCAGCCGTATGAACAGACGGCCTGGGGGAACCAGAGTGGTGGCGCAGGATCTTCTAGGTAAGTAATGGTCTGTTTTATTTCAGGCATGCCCTGAATGTTGTCTGGTTTCTTCTTGAAACCAGATAATCCCTTTAACCTTCATTGAGCCTACTGATTAAAGAATCTCCTCTCAGGAAGTTTTATGCACTACACTTATTAAGGGTGTAAGATATCCAATTCAAAAAAGGACAAGGGGAGCAAAAAAAAGCTATCCTTAAACCGAAATTGCTAAAAGACCATGCTTCTGTCATACATTTACTTAATAACAACTGTTCACACCTTGGTTCAGCAGAGAAATATGTCAGTTCCTAACATTGCCGTGGCAGGGTAAAGTGATAGGTGATCATGTAATATATACTCAGGCTATGTCCTCCAAAACTGGAACCACTCAGTGGAACAGCTATCTGACCTGACATGTAGGGGATCCTGAACATTACCTGATTGTGGGAATACAATCCAAAATGTGTGTGCTACTCTTTACAACAGTCCAAGTGTGAAGTAAGTGTTGCATATTTCCCCAGAAGGTGTGAATTTATTCCTTGGTGCGATAACCTTTATCGTGCACCTCTTCTCACCTCAGAACTCACATATCCTTCATGAGCCCTTCAATATCATGCTTACTACATTTAGGAGACAAGATTGCAAACTCCAGTAGTGAAGATCCACATAAATATTGATTGCAAGCACACAATTTATTCACTTACAGGCTTCTTAGTCCTTTCCGGG
Source organism: Rhinella marina (assembly GCA_900303285.1). Taxonomy (NCBI): domain Eukaryota; kingdom Metazoa; phylum Chordata; class Amphibia; order Anura; family Bufonidae; genus Rhinella; species Rhinella marina. The sequence continues at coordinate 69,157 of ONZH01016110.1, read as the reverse complement.
AGCAAATTTAAATACACAATACTTCAACCCATAATTATATATTCAATTAAATCCATAACAAAAATTCTATACATTCATTACAATGAATACACAATAAAAAAACACAATAAAAAAACACGTGATAAAATAGAATAAAAAAAATCACTTTCAAATTAGCCCCATTTTACAGACCTCGATCAAGTGATGAATATATTAAACAAGTAGCGACAGAGGGCAAGTACACAACCGTAGTTTTGGTCTGCATCAGATCTGCATCAGATGCACACAGCACACCCTATGTCACCCGCATCCACATCCATATGTCCGTTCTGTGCCCCCCCCCCCCCCCCCCAAAAAAAAAATATATATAGAACATGTCGTACTCTTGCCCGTTTTGCAGATAAAAATAGACATTTGTCACATAGCATGGGACCCGCTGAGGGGAAAATGCAGGATCACACTGGCGGTATGCACGTTTAATGGATCCACGATTTGCGAAACTCAAAATGCATAGTCCTGTGCATGAGGCCTAAAGAGCACTCTGATAATATTCTGATTGGGCTGGAGACTCACAATATGTTATTGCATTTAAAAAAAAAAAGTTTGGCAGAGGACTCCAAATTTCAGTGAACTGAATTGATGCAGAAAAGATGTCAGCTAACATTAACCAGTGGAAATGAATGTATTCTCTGGGTACTTTACATCCAAAGGGATTACATTTTGATTTTGAATCATGTTTAAAGTAGCAAGGTCCCCTTTAAGTTAAAGTGGGGTTAGGGTTTGTACAAGTATATTATATGTTAATGTTTTCTTTGTCTGATTAGCTGATGCTGTTAATCCCTGAATGCATAATACACTGAGAAGGCTTTTCATTAAGATACATAATGTGATCGGAGGTCTGTGAAATGCAGGGAATTTGAAAGTGATTTTTTTTTTTATTAAAGACGACCTTTTACCGCTCCTGACATTCCTGTTTTAATATCTTCATGCGTTCCCCACGTTCTAACAATTCTGGAACATCTATTCTTATGGCTCTATGTTGTGCCATTCCTTTATTATTTCTACTAGAAGTTATGACTGAATTGCCAGCAGTCTGCAGTAAGGGTACAGAGGGGAGGTGACCAGTTGGGGGTGTGTACCTGCACAGTCTGAACATGGCAGCACTGATTGGATAGAGTCAGTCTGTGCAGGTACACACCCTCAACTGGACACCTCCCCTCTGTTCCTTTACTGAAGGCAAATAGCAATTCATTCATAACTTCTAGTGCAAATAATAAAGGAATGGTACAATATAGAGACATAAGAATAGATGTTCCAGAATTGTTATTACATGGGGAATGCATGGAGCTATTAAAACAGGGATGTCAGGAGTGGTGAAAGGTCCTCTTTATATAAAATATAACCTTTATATAGTTAGATGTGTTTTTATTAAGTATTCATTTTAATGTATGTATATATAAGGGATATTATATAGATTGAATTGTGGGATGTGTATTGTAAGGGTATTTTTTAAGAACTGATTGGTTCTGTCCCTTTAATTCTGTTCTCTTTCATTATTACCATTCTGTGTAATAATGTGCATTGTAATCTAGTAGCCATCCCCTATTGTGCCACATTCCTGAGTGATTTCAGAAACATGTGTGCTGCACACTGGAGGAGGGGCCAAAATGTTTAAACTCTGTGACATACATTCACTCAGGGCACTCCACTGAAGACCTCATTCTAGTTAGGGCCCTTACACATGACCGTATGCGTCAGAGACATCCGGTCCGTGAGCGGGCCATATGTCCCGAAGCGGCATTGATCGTGCGCACAGCATCATAGATGACAATAGTTCCCCGGGCGGTCCGACGTGCACAGCATCATTGTCATCTCTGATACTGTGCGCTCCCGTGCGCACGATCAATGCCCTCCGGGACATATGGCCCGCTCACGGACCGGATGTCTCGGAGCACATACGGTCGTGTGCAAGGGCCCTTAGAATGTAAGTATTGATTTGCCCTATCTTTGTACACCTTGCAGTATCATCCATCTGTTACGAGGTGGAGACAGGAGTGCCACCCCATATTGCATGTTGCATATTCAGGCTAGTGATGTTTATTTACTTTTTATTATTCTGTATGTGATTTGTTTGTGTTATTGCATATCTAATCACAGTTAGTAAATATGTTTATTCACTTAGCCTGCGTAAGCTTATTTATTTTCAAATCTTTCAAATTCATGTACATTACAGGATGGAGTACAGTGTATTTAAATGTGCTCCCAGAAAAACTCTGAAGCCCCAAAAGAAGCATTCATGAAACTCAAGTTGGGCGGTTCTTGAGTGTGAGCCAGGACTTTTTAATTATATGTTCTGATTTTATTTTAATCAAGTTAGTGAATAAGGGTGCATTCAGACGAACGTATTTTTCATCCGCGTCCGATCCGCAACTTTTGCGGACCAGGTGCGGATCCATTCATTTCAATGGGGACGCAAAAGATGCGGACAGCACACTGTGTGCTGTCCGCATCCATTGTTCCGTTCCGTGGCGCCGCAAAAAATATAGAGCATGTCCTATTCTTGTCCGCAAGCATGGACAAGAATAGGCTTTCTCTATATAGCGCTGGCCATATCCGTGTTTTGTGGATCCGCAATTTGCGGACCGCAAAAACACTTACGGTCGTGTGAATGCATCCTTAGTTGTGTGCTTGCGATCAATATTGCTGTGGACCATCACTGCTGGAATTTGCGATCTTGTTTTCTGTATATGTAAGAAGTGCAATACCAACGGGCTGATGCCGGATATGCGAGTTCTGCAATAAAAGGTAAACAAGAAAGAAGGATATCACCTGCGTTCAGTTTTTTCCGCACTGAAGGTTTACAAACAACATCTCTTAGCAACCATCAGTGAAAAACACATTGCATCTGCACTTGCTTCAGGTTGCAATGCATTTTTCACTGAAGCCCCATTCACTTCTATGGGGCCAGGGCTGCGTGAAAAACGCAGAATATAGAACATGCCGCGATTTTCACAAAACGCAGAACTGATGCGTGAAAAAATGAATGGGTCAGGATTCAGTGCGGGTGCTATGCGTTCATGTCACGCATTGCACCCGGGTGGAAAACTCGCTTTTTGAAAAGGGCCTTATTTCACATACACAGACTATAATTAGGCAAACATATTTTAAAAGTATGCCGTTTGTCATAGTTTACGTTTCTGTATGTTTTTTTTTGCAGGACAGGATGGTGTAGCATACCAAGCTTTTCTGTCCTGCAAATAATACGGATAGGAAGGAATCCTTTTTTTTTTTTACATTGCAGTGAATTAGAGACAGATGGAAAGTAAAACAATAGGTTCCCATCCGTTAAACATATCTACTTTTTTCAGATGAAGCTTTAAAATCTCCAAATACTCACTTAAAATGTTTTTTTCACAAAAAATATATTGAAACATATGCACTATAACATATGCACTATACGTTAAAAATATGTGAACAGCCCCTTATCCTTTTTTTTTTTTTTTTTTAACATCTGCTTTTGACAGATGTGCATATGCTTCAATACGTTTGTGTCCGTTTTTTTGTTTTCTTTACATAAAATGTATACCTTTTTTGTGAAACAGTCTAATTTTTCAGTTTTAGCAATGGGCTTATCTAACTGCAATTAAAGAATTAATTTCTAAGCCAACCTACATGTACTTGATATTATTTTTCACAGGGCATCTTAGACCTTTCTTTTGTGCCATTAGATGGAAGATATAATTTTTACTATATAATATATATAATTTAAATATATATTTAAAGGGCATCTGTCAGCAGATTTGTGCTTCTGAAACTAGCTGACCATGACATGTTACATGTGCCCATGGCAGCTGAAGACATCTGTGTTGGTTCCATGTTCATAAAGTGATGTTTTAATATGCAAATGAACATCTATGAGCAAATGGGTGTTAACATTGCTCTTAGATGCTCTGCTCTCTCTGCAACATCATAATGCCTGGCCCTGTCAATCAGTGGAGAGGGAGCGATAGTTGCAGAGAAAGCAGAGCCTCTAGGAGCCCGATGCTACTTGTGGTTCATTTGCATATATGAAAACATAATTTTTCTCAGTAATGAGAGCACATATGAACATGGGACCAAACAGTTGTCTTCAGCTGCCAAGTGCACATGTAACAGGTCAGCCAGTTTTATACGTAGAAATCTGCTGAATGATTCCCTTGAAAAACTGAAAAAGCGTATATTTTTCCTTTCTAATCTATTTTTTTCTGTTACAGAACAATTACTAAAACAGACAAAAACTATTTAGTGTGTACATAGTCTGCTGTACTATTGCTAAAACTAGTAACTATAGCTATAACAAATTTTTAAATCTAAATTTGATCTTTTTTATTAATTTTATCTCTATTGTTTTACATTTACGTAAAAAAAGCGAATTAACCCCTTCCTGCCACAGTCAGGGTGGGAAGGGGTTAATTCACCGCCTGCAGGCTCATAGATAATTTTACAGCCAGCTGGAGGTGCTCTCATATCAAGAAGAGTGCTCCCCTGCTGGCTTTGTTACACTGCGATGAATTGTTGTAGCAGATGCCAGGCAGTGAGAACTCTTCTGCTGGCCAGGGCACAAGCAGATCACACTATATCCAGATTGCCTTGGGTTAATGTTATAAGCTTGTGCTGCAGTGGGCAAAAGGTTAAATGAAGATTTGAAGGAACCATCTAAAAAAAAAAATTGATATATTTCCATCCGTCTCTCATTCACTGCAATGTAATGTTTTTTGTTGTTGTTGTTTTTTTTTTTTTTTTGAAGGACAGAAAAGCGCTATACTGTCCTATATAACTATACATAAACCATGACAAACAGTCAAAAGTATGCACTTTTGAATTACTTTTGCCCTATTATAGTCTATGCGAACATCAAGTAATATTTTTCTAAATACTTTTTTTCTGTTTACAAATGTATACGTTTGGCGTAAAGCAAAAAAAGAGATGTGAACAGTCCTACGTTTATTTATACGTTTGGAAAATAAAGGATTCAAAAGCATAGTACAGTAGAGTCTAGCAAAACAATGTATACGTTAACACATATAATGGAACTCTATGGTGACAGAGGCCACCGTATGACATCTGTCAGAGGCTTTCGTTTAACATATATGTTTTTCGTATACAGTAAACGTAAGACAAAAACTTGATGTGAACCCAGCTTAAGAGATGTAGAACTTGTATGCAGTGAGCCACCATGAAAATTTGGAAAAACAAGAAAGTGAAAAGAACCCATGTCCTGTTTACTTCTATGTGTTAAGGCCCCATTACACTGACCAATTTTGCACACGATTTCCCGGCAAGTGGCTGCTGATCAGTGAAGGAGGCCGCTGCATTTACACGTATACTGACTGCTTGTTTACACAGCACGAAGCATTTCGCTCCATTATCAGGTAATTGGTGGCACCTTTCCACCACGTTCCTATGTACGCTCATTAGTGATTATCTGGCAGATTCTCGGTCTGTGTAAAGGGCCCTTTGAAGAGATGTACCAAGATTACAAATTATCCCCTATCCACAACATAAAGGATAAGCATCTCATCAGCTGGGGTCCAACCACTGGGGCCCCCCACCAATCACGAGAGCTGGGGTCCTGTGTCTTCCCCCTGTATGAATGGAGTGGCAGATGAGTATGTGTGCTGCAGCCCTTTTATTTTTCATATATATTAATAGCTATAATGCATAGTAATCCTGAGAGCAATGAACTGATTGCTACCCCATGCTGCGCGATGTTTTGGGGGTCACGCCCCCTTAATCATGTGTGACCCCCCAAAACTTTGCGCAGCATGGGGTAGCAATCAGTTCAGCGCTCTCAGGATTACTATGCATTATAGCGATTTATTTATATGGAAAATAAAAGGACTGAAAAGTACAAGCAAAGCTTCAAAAGAGTGAGTATTATTTATGTCTCACAAATAATTTCTGAACGAGATTGAGACGACCAAGTGGATTATGTGAATACAATTGTGGAGCCTGGGTGAGGATCAGGTCGTGGTATACTGTAGGCAGGGCAACAGTTGATGATTGAAGTGGTATGTGTGCTGCAGCACCATTCATTCTGTATGAATACCAGTGGTACGGTAGCTGAGCACTCCGCTCATCTCTGGGAGTTCCATAGAGATGAATAGAGTAGCAGAGAGAGATGCTTGACCACTGCTCCATTCATACACGGAGGACACAGGACCCCACTGATCAGACTCTTTGCACAACCTATTTAGGTTCTATAATAACCAGAAACCAATGTTCAGCAAAGATTTTTCCTATTTCTACACGTGAAATCAACTTTCCTCACAATACATTACACTGGGAAAGTAAATCTCATGACATGAAACCATCAGGGTTCCTAACCTTACGATTAGTGGGTAGCTGAATGTAAACCTAGACACATGGGCATTTGTTTTGTTGGGATTGTACCTGTACATTGTACAACTCAGAATATCAGGTGACTATTAAATAGTTGACTGCTGAAGTGTGCTATCCATGGCTTGACGTTTGAAGGATTTAACTTAATTTAAACCTGCCCAGTCCAATAGAGTACTTACACTGATGAGCTCCTGCTGGCTGTGTATTACTAGCGCTGCTCTCAAACGAAGAATGAAAATTGTGAATAGTTTCCTGTAGTATCTGTCTTTCTCTGCCCTTAGGGAGAAATAAAATGGTTAAAAGAGGGAATAACTCATCAATGTCACATATACCATGAAATGTTTTATGAATGGCAACTTCATTAGGTCAGCTCACTTACAATTAGGGCAGCAACTACATTTTTACCCACTAACTGGTCCCTTAAATGCCAAAGGCAAGCGGAAATCTAGTGCACATGGGATGGAGATTTACTAATCAAAATGTACCAGACTTAAAATAAAATTTAAAATTTAAGTAAAATTTGTGGCAAAAAACTGGAATACATGCCTTGCCCCACACTACACTGATCGAAGGAAATCTGTCACCAGTGTTTTGCAGCCCTAACAGCTAGTGACAGATCTCTTTAGTAAAACATGGGGTCACCTTCTTTAATTGACTCAGCCATTGTGCTAACATCTTACACTGAACAGCTCCAGCGTTGTAGATAGTTATACTCAAGATGATTTACAAAGTTGCTTTATTCTCTATCTATAAATGCATTGCATCTTGAAAAATTGTCAGCAAGTACAAATATTGCCTTTCACAATACAAATGTAATTTTATAAGCCATTGAATGTGTTGTAAGTGATTTCTACTAGTGATGCACAAACAAACGATAATTGTCTCGCTGCTCAGTGACCTCTAGTCTCCCATCCGTGCACGGATACTTGGAGAAGCAGTCCAACATATGTAAAGAAAGGAAATTTGGACCCCAGCAATAAGTCTACGCATTTCAGACTAGCCATAGCCTTTACCCAGTCACCTCCTCCCCATACCGATACCTCTTCACAGAAAGTGGAAAAAACAAAGATACAAATGTTTTTACTGTATATTTTCCCACAAACTATATATCAATCTGCTCGGCTTCTCCTGCTCCATAACATGCTGCCTTTTAGATGACATTGTATTTTGTACGTATGTACGGTAAATGCACTCAATACTTGGTTGGGGCTCCTTTTACATGAATGACTGCATCAATGTGGCGTGGCATGGAGGCGATCAGCCTGTGGCACTGGAGAGGTGTTATATCAGCCTGTGGCACTGCAGAGGTGTTATGGAAGCCCAGGTTGCTTTGATAGCAGTCTTCAGCTTGTCTGCATTGTTGGGTCTGGTGTCTCTCATCTTCCTCTTGACAATACCCCATAGATTCTCTATGGGGTTAAGGTCAGGCAAGTTTGCTGACCAATCAAGCACAGTGATACTGTGGTTATTAAACCAGGTAATGCTATTTTTGGCAGTGTGGATAGGTGCCAAGTCCTGCCGGAAGATTAAATCAGCATCTCCATAAAGCTTGACGTAGTTTTAGTCCAGCCGCCTCTCGTCATGTTCGCCATGCTGCAGCTGGAACTCCGGCCCTCCCCCATTAAAGTGAATGGGGCCGGAGCCGCACACGTGCACTTGCCGTTAGTGTGAAAGTAGCCTAACACCAGCAGATGACATGGCTCCCCAAACCATCACTGACGGTGGAAACTTCACACTAGACCTCAAGCAGCTTGGATTGAGTGCCTCTCCACTCTTCCTCCAGACTCTCGGACCTTGATTTCCAAATGAAATGCAAAATTTACTGTCATCTGAAAATAGGACCTTGGGCCACTGTGCAACGGTCCAGTCTTTTTTGTCCTTAGCTTGGATAAGATGCTTCTGATGTTGTCTCTGGGTGACGAGTGGCTTGACACAAGGAATGCGACACTTGTAGCCCATGTCCTGGATACATCTGTGACTGGTGGCTCTTCAAGCACTGACTCCAGCCACGGTGTACGCCTTATGAATCTTCCTCCTTCCCAACCTTCCTTGAATTCTTTCAAGACTGCGGTTATCTCTGTTGTTTGTGCAGCTTTTCTACCACTCATCTTGTGACATACATGGTATTAATTTTTGTAGTTTTTCAAGGCAGAGAGAGTTTTTCAGTCACAGCAGGGTGGTGATATCATTAAACTGCGAGTTGTACAGGATTTTCAGTTTACAAACTAGATATCCTAAATGATTAAGTTGCAGACAACACATGATTTCCTGCTACTGAATCCCGAGAATTGTTAATTGGCTAATATTGTGTTACAGTGATTGGCGATGTAATTTAATGTATGTATATGGAACGGTTGTGCGCTTTTTTTAGTTGCTGTCATGTGACTGAAGTTGTCTGTTTTAAAGGGGAGGAGATGGAGCAACCTTAGGACATAAGTAAGGGCTAGTCTGAAACACGTAAACAGGTTGTTGGGGTTCGTATTGTGGATTTACTGATTTAATAATAAATTGGAAAATATTTTTGAAGACTTCAACCCAGTGCTGGATTTTCCTTTCTCTACATTTTTACTAGTGATCTCATGATACGCACACTGCAGTAGATTTACTAATCCTACAGTATATACGGTGTAAGCTTAGAAAGGCTGTCTATACCAGAACCAGATTTATCACAGTGGCTCAAGGTGGGTTTAAAAGCACTGGCCAGAAAGCCTATTGTCAGGAATAAAGTGTTCCTTCCCAACCGTTGGCTGCTTGCTCAGTGAAGGAGACCGCTGGATTTACATGCAGTGATCTCCTTCACAGTATGAGGATGAGGGATCGCTCATCTTCATACAGAATCATTGTTTCTGGGCAGCAGATTGCTGCTTCCCAGAAACGATGATTGATGTGCCTATGCAAACGACAACATCACCCAATGAATGAGCGTTTCGCTCGTTCATCGGATGGTCGGCAGCATATTAAAGGGGTTCTCCAAGTTAAATTTATTGATGACCTATCCTCATCAATATCAGATCGGTGGGGATCCGACACCCGGCGCCCCCGCCGATCAGCTGTTTGAAGAGGAGGCGCGCACCGTACCAGAGCTGCCTCCTCTTCACTGTTTACATGCTGGCCGTAACAGGGGTAGTGGTGAGTAGGTGTAATTACACCTAACCGCCCCATTCATTTCAATGGGAAGGATCGCTCCCATACAAGTCCATGGGAGCGATTCCAGCATGTAAACAGTGAAGAGGAGGCAGCGCTGGTACGGCGCACGCCCCCTCTTCAAACAGCTGATTGGCGGGGGTGCCGGGTGTCGGACCCCCGCCAATCTGATATTGATGAACTATCCTGAGAATCATCAATAAATTTAACTTGGAGAACCCCTTTAAAACGGGCTTATTGACTGGAACGAGCGTTCACAGGAACATTTGCTTCCTATAATCTTCCCGACAACAGAGAGCAGGGATAGACACTTTTGGCTAACTGTATATCAACTATTCTTTGGCTTATTCTGAGACAGAATTTTACACCAGAATTGTGGTGTAATTTTGGAGCTAAATGTCGCATAATAGGTCACATGAAGCCAGAACTCTTTTCTTGTAAGCTACTCCCCGTGTTGAGCCACTGAACCAATTTAAGCTGTACAGTAATTTTCTTTCCTCCATATTTAATTTAGCTATGACCAGGATACTCACCTTTCCTGCGTTGAGTTCAGAAATTGCTGCTAAAATCTGCTGTCTGGAACCATCTGTTTTTATACCCAATTCCTTCAAGTCACCATCAGTCAGTGTGAGAAAAGCTTCCATGTCCACCTATAGGAAATCAAGAAATTCATCCCTGTAAAACATTGCAATTCTTCGCTTTGCTATGTAAGCGGAAATTAGCAAGACAGAATCATACACATTTTGACATACATGTACCTTGTGCTCTGAAATGTGGTTCAGTTCTGTCAAAAAAGTGCTTAAAAAGGGTTTCTCATGTACAGAACCAAAGCTACAGTACCTGCCAGTGGTAGCACCATGCACTGAGGAATTCACTGATCTTAAAGGGGTTGTCTCACTTCAGCAAATTACTTTTATCAAGTAGAGAAAGTTAATACAAGGCAATGCCTAGTACTCCAGCTCAGCCCATTCAACAGAACAAGACTGAGCAAGCACCACTGCCCCTTCATATTCCTGATCAGTTGAGGGGTATGAGGGTGTCAATGAAAATCACAGAAACTCCTTTAAGTAGCAGGTACTGTGAAGGTAGGCCGGTAGAAATACTGAATTTTCCCCTCACAGTGTCATGTCATTTGTATATACATGTATTTAATGCTATACAAATATATATGTATCTCAGCTTTGTAAATGCTTATGCAGCTGTATAGAATGTCTATATCCTGGTATTGTGTCCAAGATGCTGCGGTGCAGTGTGTCACAAAGGAATGCGTGTATAATGCTTATCAGCTTGCTGGGGAAACAAGACTGTGAACAAAGCCCCCCACCTTTTCTATTGTGATAATGTGAATGTAATTTTTATATTATAATTTTATACCTTTTTATATTATATATTTATATATACTTTTTATATTATATTTTTATACTTTGTAACTTTTATAAAGCTTGCGTATAATATATGTATATATTTAACTAGTCCAAGATGGCCCCCATACTCTTATCAATATGACTTTTTCAGGCTAGTGACGTAGAATGGAATGCAACTTCTATCCAATCAAGAATGATATTGTTTGCTATTTGCATGCTTACGCCCCCCTTTCCTTTTTTTGTATCGAATAAGTACGTGTGTTAATAAAGGAAAAGCCCAGAGGCTGTAATGATTTTGCCACAAAAGCACGGCCAAAGGACTTAATACTGGAATCATAAGTCTGTGTTTTGTCCTTAATTATTGTGCGCACCCGTGTTCAAAACAATTCGGAATGACTGACTGAATTCCAGAAAGGACAGGTTTAAGTCCACCTCAACAGTACTAATATCTCTGAAAATTTGAATTTAAGAAGTTGTAACCTGTTGAAAATGAAAAGAGGATGGCTTCTGCAAATGGATAATGATCCTAAATACACCTCAAAATCCGCAATAGACCACATCAAAAGGAGCAAGCTGAAGGTTTTAGCATGGCCTTCACAGTTCCCTGATCTGAACACTGAACATCTGTGGATAAGCCTCAAAAAAAGTGCATCCAAGAGGAATCTCATAGAACTGGAAGACTTCTGCAAGGAAGAATGGATGAAAATTCAAGAAGAAACTTCAACAAGAAGTGAAAGACTCTTGGTTGCCTACAAAAAGCATTTACAAGCTGTGATAAAGGGGGTGTAACTAGGTACTAACCATGCAGGGTGCCCAAAGTTTTGCTCCCGACCCTTTTCGTTTTTCATTATTTTGAAAATGTAAAATGTTAAAAAGGGAATGTGTCATTTTTAAAGTTATATTTATTGTTGACCTATCCTCAGGATAGGTCATCAATATCAGATCGGCGGGGGTCTGACACTCGGCACCCCCGCCGATCAGCTGTTTGAAGAGGAGGCGTGCGCCGTGCCAGCGCTGCCTCCTCTTTATTGTTTACCTGCTCGCCGTAACATGGGTAGCGGTGAGTAGGTGTAATTACACCTAACCACCCCATTCATTTCAATGGGACGGCTCTGTAGAATACACTTGTATAGGAGCAAGCCTTCCCATTGAAATGAATGGGGCAGTTAGGTGTAATTACACCTACTCACCGCTGCAGATATGCACCTCCTCTTCAAACAGCTGATCAGACCCCGCCGATCTAATATTGATGACCTATCCTGACGATAGGTCATCAATAAATATAACTTGGAGAACCCCTTTAACTGTATGCCTTTTGGAGATCATTTCATCTTAGTTGGTTGCAGAGAGACAGGCTGGTGCTACCTGACATATTTATACTGTGACTCCTATCATCTATTCAGTAAAAGAGTCACTTTATTAATTCTAGCCAAAGAGGCTTGCCCTCCTGCCTTGCACCCAACTGCTCAAGGATCAAGGGGACCCCAGCCATGACTAGGCAGGAGATGCCAAAATCCAGGGTAAGAAGGGTTGTGCCCGCCTCTTGTTGCATTTGTGGCCAATGGAGCGCTAGAGGAATAAGGATTAGCAATAGCGAGAACTACAACCACCCTCATTACCACCCACAACACTCCCATCCTCTCCAACTCCTGCCACCGCGTCCTCCACAGCGGTACAATTGCAATTACAGTTGCACAATTCCCTAATATACTTTCATTCCTGCAAATACGCAGTCACCTAATATTGTTGGCACCACTCCATTACTACTACTTACTTATTTCCTCATACCAGTCTTTATACATGCCACAAATGTACTCAGTATTGTGTTAATGCAAATTCATAATCACCAAAGAATCTAATATCTTACCTCCTGCTCCTCAAAAATGGGCTGATATTTCTCCAGTGATAACTTCTTGAGGATGGCAGATAGTTCATCTATAAAAAAAACAACTCGCATCATCATAATTCATCATTTGAAACTTAGTTCAGGAATGAAAGAACACATACCTTCATCAGTGATGGTCCCACTGCTAGAACCTCCACTGCTCTTTGACTGTTTATGGGAGGAGGAAGAGGATACAGATGACTCAGCTAGACGCCCTTTTGGTGTGGGTGATGGTGAGGGCGTCAGTGTAGGAGATGTGCTCTTAGATGTAGAGGAAGTCCCAGATGGGGGTCGTTTCACTATTTCAATTTTCTGCTTGGAGAGGGAAAACATAATTGTCTAAGAAATTATACCACATAAAGGAACATGAGTGACGTGCCCGAGTATGTAAGATCTGCCACCTTTGGTAAATGTCTATTGTTAGTGGGTTGGACATGTGGCTGCTCAGGAACTGTAGTTGCACAGGCTGTGTTGACCAGATTCTGCGGCACAATTTCTTTCTGCTTTGATAAAGTGGCTGCTTTACGCCTTTGGGCTGCTATTTGAGACAAGACATTATCTGCACTTCCACCTTAAAACAAGAAGACAATGAAAGAGATTTATATTAATTATACACTCACTGACACTTTTAAATCCTGCAATCCTTTTAAAGCAACTTTAACTATTCAAAACATTTACAGTAAGGAAAACAATGTTTTCAAATTTTCAACCAATAATTTTGTCTGTGTAAATTACCTAAATATTATGTTTACTCTGATTTTATTAAATTTTAAAGTTTTTTTTTTCAAACACAAGCACAGGTCATGACCAGCAGAATGACAATGCTGTTCAGGCAGTAAAGGTCTCGCAGGACCCAGAACATAACAACTATAATGATATATTCATTTCAATAATCACATGTAGCAATCTCAGCATGCAAAAACAATTCTATCTTGCAGTAACCTAATATAGCGCCTATGCAAGCCTAGCATCAAGCCTAAGTAATCAGCAATAAGGAACTACCTGAACTTAGTTTCACGTGGTTTAGAACTACCTAAAGTGCAATATCAGTAAAACATTATGGTGGTGTTGCCACCTCCTGACTAAAGTCGATAATTAAGAACAAGAGCTATGTTCTCCAGATAAGCCGGAGACTCAAAGAAAAACTCCAAAACATAAACGAAAATACTAAAAAGAAAGAAAAAGAAGGACAGAAAAAGAAGAAAGAAAGGACAGAATGCAATTGCAGCTTCACAGGTCCAAGAGCCCGGACTCCGGTGCCAGGCCCACCCCATCGCCCACCTCCTTCCACGGTATCGCTCCCTCGCACTCACCCAGACAAACTGACAATGAGCTGAGAGAATTCCGTAGAATCCAGATACATGGAAAGAGCACACCATTTCTTAAGGAAACCCTCTGTTTGACCATGAGATATAGCTATCAGTTCTTCCATACGGAATATATACCTAAGTTCAGATGCCCATTCACTCAACGTAGGTGCAGCATTCTTTTTCCAGTGACGGGGGATCACAGACCTTGATGCAGAGAGAAAAAATCTCAGCGCATTTTTCTTTACCTGCGCCAGCGTCCCTGGAATCAGAGAGAGGAGAGCTATTTTTGGAGTACTATCGAATGCTCTGCCTGAAAATTTGTTATATATCTGAAACACTTGGCCCCAGAACTTATTTATAGTGGGACAAGACCACCAAATATGGAGCATGGTGCCTTCTGCTTGATTGCATCTCCAGCAAAGACTGGACGCAGAAGGGAACATCCTATGAATGGTCACAGGACAGTAGTACCACCTAGAAAAGATCTATTCTTGAAGTTTTTTTCCTTAGCCTGGGCTGCCATTGATAATCCATGGGAGAACGCACACATCTTCAACATCTCCTCAGGTGTAAATGAGGTCTGTAGATCCATTTCCCATTTACGGAAAAATGGGACTGGGTCAGAGTGACTAACAGATACTAAAATGGTATAAATCTGCGACAAAGGCTTATACTGAGAGTTTGGTTTGAGGAACAAATTATCAAAATCCGTCAGCTCATAAGCTAACGTTTGTTTAGGAAGTCTGTTCAAGAAGGATCTAAGCTGAGCATACATAAACCATATAGGCGAGCTAATCACGTCTGTCTGCTTGAAGGAGTCCAAGGTTCTGATCTTCCCATGCGACACACCATTAAGTAATCTAGGACATGTGGTTTTGTGCCAAACCAGGAAGTTTTCAGCAACCAGGCCAGGGGGAAAAGCTGGATTTCCCATCAACGGAGTCATGGGGCCAGGTCTATAAGATATCTGTGACGTAGATACCCATTTGTCCCAGCAGGCCAGGGTATGTCTAACCAAGTAAGGGTACTCCTCCTGAGAAGGTCTATCTTCCGGGGGGATCCATGGGGTCGCTGCCAAATCTCCTGGGGAAAAGGTCTTTCTCCAACTGAACCCATAACTTTGGAGATATCTTATTGGCCCAACTAAGTATTTTCATGAGAATCGCTGAAGCGTGATATAATCTAAGGTCTGGTAACCCTACACCTCCCTTAAGCTTAGGTTTGAAGAGAATTTTTGCCTGGATCCTTGGTCTGCTTGTACCCCATATAAACCGAGTGATTGCCTTTTGGACGGTGGTGAAAGAACTATTGGGTATACAGATGGGTACTGTCTGAAATATATACAGGAATCTAGGCAATATATCCATTTTTACTATGCCTATCCTCCCAAACCATGTCAGAGACTTACGGGAATAAGACCCCAATTCCTCTAATATTTTCTTCTGTATTGATAAATAATTGAGCGGATATAATAAATGCAGTTGGGATGGAATTTGGAGACCCAAGTATGTCAGACTCTGATTCTGCCACCAGAAAGAGAAATTACCTCTCACCCGGGACATATCAGAATCCAGGAGAGAGATATTCAGCAGCTCACTCTTAGAGAGATTTATCTTAAAATTACTAAGTAATCCGAATCTCTTGAATTCTTGCAGAATGGATGGAAGTGAAATGTGCGGATTCGAGATATATAATAGAAGATCATCCGCATACAGCGCTAGTTTATGATGATGTTTTCCTATCTCGATCCCTCGGATATTCTGATTCTTTCTTAGTGCAACAGCCAGATGTTCCATTACTAAAACATACAGGAGACGGGACAGGGGACATCCCTGCCTGGTGCCATTATTGATGTTAAATGAGGGGGCAAGGATCCCATTTACCTTGACTCTGGCTGTTGGGTTAGTATATAGTGCTCTCACTCTGTCTGTAAACCTAGGGCCTAGACCAATTTGTTTTAGAGAGGCCATCATAAATTTCCACTCAACCCTATCAAATGCCTTTTCGGCATCAACCGATAAAAGGCAAAGGGGACCTGACATTTTCTTGCTTTAGCAATGAGATTGATTGTTCGGATTGTGTTATCCCTAGCTTCTCTTTTGGGTACAAAACCCACTTGGTCACCATGAATGAGTGCTGGTAGGACCCTATTGAGTCTATTCGCTATTAGCTTAGAGTATATTTTAATATCGCAATTAATCAGTGAAATGGGTCTGTAGTTAGCACATATTGTTTTATCTTTGTTTGGCTTTGGGATTACCACTATACGGGGTTCAAGAGCTTGCTTAGGGAAGGGACTTAAGGGCGAAATCCCATTAAAAACTTTTAAAAGGAAGGGGGTCAGCAGGTCTCTAAACTGTTTGAAAAAGGTGGCAGTAAAGCCATCCGGGCCTGGACTTTTCCCTCCCTTTAGAGCCATCAGGACTCCCCTAATTTCGGCCTCAGAAAAGTCCTCATCCAGTGACAATCTCTCATCCTCCGAAATGGAGGGCAAGGCCGTCTCCGTAATATATGAGGAGATACGTTCTTCCAACTCAAAGGTAGGCATATTGGACATTTGACCTTTTATGTTATATAGGGACTCATTAAATTTTCTGAAAACCCTAGCAATTTGGTCTGGGTGGTGGGCCAAGGCATCTTTCTCATCTTGAACGGTTGGGATATAGCTTGATTGCTGTCTAGGATGAATTAACCGAGCAAGGGCTTTCCCAGGTTTGTTGGCATGTTCATAGATATAACTATGGAGCCGCTCTCTATTCCTGTTGGCAGACTCAGTAATAAGCTCCCTTAATCTATCCCTAGCCATAGTTAATTCAAGAAGAGTCTCAGGCGCCAAAGTTTTTTTATGGGATTGCTCTAGATCTGCTACTTTAGTGAGTAGTTGTTGTATCTTAAAGGCTCTCTTTCTTAAGGCGTGAGCCGTTCTGGATGAGTATACCCCTCAAAGTGCATTTCAGTGCTTCCCACTGTAGGGGGAGAGACGTGGTATCCGCTGCATGATCAGTCAAAAAATCCCTGATGGTGGACTCCAAAGCACTCACACAGACCCCGTCTCGGAGAAGATTCTCATTGAGGCGCCAAGACCACTCCCGAGCCACTAGCCCCGGTAGTTCCAGAAAAAGAAAAATTGGTGAGTGATCTGACCAGATTGAGGGACCAAAACTAGACTGCGGATGAAAAGACAATGCGTGATGGGAGATTAGAAACATATCTAGCCTACTGTATGACTGGTGGGCTGGCGAAAAGAAGGTATAATCCTTAGTTTTTGGATGTAAAATTCGCCACACGTCTACCAATTGTCTAGAGTGGAGTTCCTGCTTGATTCTGGAGATGGTAGATTTAGGCACAGTCGACCTACCAGTGGAAGTATCTAATGTTGGGTCCAGGGAAACATTGAAGTCGCCCCCCAAGAGTACAACCCCCTCCGAAAAGGCATCAAGTTTGGACAGTATGCCCCTGAGGGCCTTACTTTGTCTGGCGTTTGGAAGGCAGAGATTACCAATGGTGTACGTTCTCCCATGGATCTGCAGCTTCAGAAAAAGGAATCTTCCCTGCGGATCAGTCTGTTGATCTAAAAAGGAATATGGTAAAGATTTGTGTAAAGCAATCGATACTCCCCTAGATTTGGATTCAGGATTAGTGCTGTGAGCCCAGTACGAGTAATATTTAGAGTATATTTTGGGCACATGATCTTTCTTAAAGTGTGTTTCCTGCAGCAAAAGGATCTGTGCTCTCTCCTTGTGCATACCGTATAAGACTTTAGAACGCTTCTCAGGAATATTGAACCCCCTTACATTCAGTGAGGCGAGCCTGACACCCGGAGTAACCATGACCCCTCAATATACAACCACTGCAAGAGCCGATCAGTTGAGAGGAGAAAAAAAAAAAAAAAAGGGGGGGGGGGGGAAGAAGTATAAAGAGAGAGATGCAGCAAAAAGAAAAATCGTCAGTCAATTATTAAAGAAAAGAAAAATAGTGAAGATAGGAAGAAAACCCCTTTGCGAAGAGGGGTGCAACTGCTCCGAATTCAGAGCCTAAGTAGTAAGTTGGAGACGGGCTTCCAATGACAGAGCCTCTCCACCAACTTAGACCAAGACAACAAAAAGAAGAAAGTGCATAAACATCTGTAAACTACCCCGGTACAAAAAGGAGGACCCCATAAGGCCCGACTTATAGCCAAAAGCCTATCCCACACCTCTAGACATCCAAAACTCAACACTAAAACCCTCTAAATTTAAGCAATGTTATAGCCAACTATGAGTTAAATGCCGCAATCACCGCCGAAAGCGCACGGCAATATCTTTAACATTTTAAAGGGTAAACAAGCACGTTAGAGAGAACAGTTAATGAAATCAAGTAGGCTCCGAATCTTTGCTGGAACGTTGAGGATTCCTTCTCATCTTGCGAAGAAGAGAGCGAGTAGGCAAAGGAGGTACACGTTGCCAATCAGGAACTTGTATCTGAGGAAGATCCAGCGCTTGTAAGAAATCAGGTAAATCCTCTGGGTCCCGTAGCTCCACTCTATGACCATTTTTGCGGACCACTAGTTGAAAGGGAAATCCCCACGAATATTGTATGTCCTTGGCCCTTAGGAGATCCAGTAGGGGCTTAAGGGCCCGTCTCTGGGCCAATGTAAACCTGGACAAGTCCTGCAATATTATAAGGGATGCGCCATCAAAGTCAATGGTGGTGAAGTTGCGTGCTTTGCGCATAATTTCCTCTTTTACCGCATAGTAATGTAGCCTGCAAATAACATCCCTGGGCTTGGCAGGATCCGGATTGATAGGAGCCAGGGTCCTATGGGCCCTGTCGATTTCCAACCTTTCAGAGACAGGTTTTCCGAGAATAGAGCTAAAGAGGCCCTGAAGAGTAGGTATAAGGTCTTCTGACCTAGTGGCTTCTGGCAGACCTCTCACTCTGATATTGTTTCTTCTATTGCGATTTTCTATGTCGTCATGCAGCCGGTATAATTGACATATATGCTGATCTCTCTCCTCCTCCCGTGCTAGCAACTCTTCAACTTTAGAAGCAGTATGGTCGTGCATTGAAGCCACCTCCTCAACTTTCTCTTCTATAGCTTGTACATTTGCTTTAACTACCGATAATTCCTTCCTATATGAATCTTCCAGCCTCTCAACAAACTTCTCCATCTCCTGTCTAGTGGGAAGAAGCTTCACATGCTCTCTCCAGTCCCATTGGGAATCTGCATTAGTTTCCTCCCTAGTGGCTGCCCCTGCTGATGGTACTATAGAACCTGCCCGGGGCTGCTCCCTCATGCCGCGCGCAGAAGATGGCGGCTGCCTCGTGGTGGAACATTGAGGCATGGGATCTGTGGCCAGGGAGGACAAGGCAGGGACCTGGTTTAGGGAACCAGCTGTTGTAATTGCGGACACTGCCGTGGACATGTGCAGTGCTTCTGGACTCTGCTGCTCATTAATAGGCAACTGCGGCTGGTGACAGGCAGCCTGCATGCCTGAAACACAAGATGGCGGCTGCCTTGCAACGGATCCCTGCGGTAGGTGGCCCGAGGCCATGGATGGTGAGTGAGGCTTCTGACCTGAATTATCAGCCTCCAGGCCTGTGGGCGACTCTGTCGATTCCCGTCCGACTTCTGTGCTTCGCGGTGTAATAGGAGATGTCCGCGGCTGGAAGGAGGGAGCCTCCGGGTTGCGGCCTGCAGCCGGCGCACTTCTCCCTGGTCGTGGCGTGAAGAAGCGGCGCAAGTCCTTCTGCTCTCCGGGGGTCCCAGCTGGGGTTGTATTAGCCTGGGACCCTTTCCTTGTCCTCACCATGGGTGGGTAGGCACGCTCTGGAAAGGGGTAATTAGCTGTGTCTCGGTCTTGTGGCGGGAGCTCACAGAAGGTGCGTGCTCACTCCGCCATAGTCAGGCCACGCCCTAAATTACCTAAATATTAGACATTCACAATTATGTTTATTTATGAAGGTCATTTGTGAATGTTTGCCAGTAACACATTTACTTAACCAGTTTAAAGGGAATGTGTCACCTATAATTATTTCTGCCAGTTTTAATCAGTTATGGTGAATTTGCAGGGCTGACAAGCAGCAGATTGATGGGAAGGAAGTGTTCACCGCCACTGAGCGAGCAGCAAGTTGTTGGGAAAGAAGCGCCGCATTTTACATGCAGTGATCACCTCCACAGCATGCGAATTACATAACTATTAGGCTAACTATTACCTTAACTATTAGACTAAGTGAAAATTGCAGGATTTTAGAATTATTTTATTTTTTTTTAAGTATAGTGATATGGCAAATTAAAATAAATCAACAAAAATTCTTTAAATATACAATCCCTGAAAAACGGAAAAAAAAATAATGCACCAAGAAGGACTTGCAGGAATTGAATGGAACTTTCTATGTGCGAATGTAAGGACGATATACGGTATGCAAGTAATTACAATATTTGAGCGAAAGCATATGTTTATTCTGGAAAACAATTGAAAGGAGGCTCTACAGCCCTGTTGGGCCACCTCAAGATGAGATACAGTTGGGCATGGAGGCATACAGGTTCCATATGTTACCCTGTGGCACACTTGCCCACAGACGTTGCAGCTGGGCCTTTAAAGGAGTTATCCAGTTTCTTAAACTGCCCCCCCATGTGCCGGGCCCCTCACAGATAATATATTTGGCCCGCTACCGGCGCCACGCCTGGTCCCTGCTCCACTGCTGCTGCTTCTTCCTGTACATGGATGAAAATATCCGGTGGTAGGGGGGGGTGCAGCCAATGGCAGGTGGGGACAGGGACAAGCCTCCCTAGCGTCACCGGCGGGGCAAGTATTTTACCTGTGAGTGGCCCAGCACATGGAGGGGGGGGCTTTTTCAGAACCTGGATAACCCCTTTAAGCCCTGCACATTGTTAGGTTACTGAAGCTAGAATCCTAGCTGCTTCTATAAACTCTCAATTGGTGATAAATCTGGCAACTGGCAGGCCAAGAAAATTTTGCCCTCTAGATATTCCTGGGAAACTTGCTGTTCGTGGGAAAGCATTATTCTGTTGAATAATGCCACCTGAAAGCCCTGCAATAAGGGGCAACATAATGGGCCGCAGGATGTCCTGCACATATCACTGAGCTGTTAGTATCCCTCATATCACTACTAGGGATGACTGACTATTGTATCTGATAGCTCCCCATACCATCATACCAGTAGTTGGGGCAGCTAGTTGCTCCACAGCATAGGCAGGAATTAAGCACACACCATGAGGCCTCCATAGTCAAACCTGACCATCGTGGTATCCCAAACAGAACATGGATTCGTCGCTAAAGACAATATAATTCCAGTATGTACCTGCAAATGACGGCAGGTACGGCATATTACACTTTATACAAATACACACAAGTACCGCACACTAAGTTTCTGCTGACACAGATATTGTAACTGAAGGAAAGGTCTATCTACTATATGTAAAATGGCCTGCAAGATACCTTGTATAAGGTGCTTTTGCCTACGGCATCCGCCTTTATTCAGTCAGTGTCTGGCTTTAGATTGTGAACCGCGCTCCGGCCAGTAGCGCAGTCACACTTCCAAGGGTTTTCGCAGCTCACGCTCTCTTAGAGCAGCAGGTGACGTCACCGGGTAACTACAGGTACTCAGATGGGTCTGAATACCTTCCAACGCGTTTCGGACAAATGCGTTGTCCTTCCTCAGGGAAACTAGCTAACGCTGCTCCTATCTGTTATGTATGCGCTCGCTTTGCTTTAACCCTCAAGCTGCCATTTTCACCTCTTGAGTACACATTGCCAGTGTTCTCCATAATACTGCCTGCTCGTTGCTATAGAATATATATTACTAGTATAAGGTTATTCTCTTGTATATATAGTACACCAGCAATACATATATATGGGATATATATTACCAATGTGGGCTTATTTTCCTATATTCCTGTGTTCACTTTTCTGTGGAATGTAATTTATATCTTAATATTACATCCCTCCCTTGTTTCTTTTGACCTAGCTCCCCCATATCACTCAAATGCAAACAGTTCTATCTCCATGTTAAGACCAGTAGGTGCCAGAGAGTTCATATTAAATATCCATCTTGTTTCTGCTCTAGACATTTTTCCAACAAAGTCACCTCCTCTTCTGTCTTTTTTGACTATTTCAACCCCCACAAAAAGTAGAACCTTCACATTTCCCTCCATGTTTTTCCTTATAGTGTCTTGATAGTGGGTGCCCCTCAAACTTTCTTTGGATATTATAAATATGCTCCCCCATACGTTTTTTTAAAAACCTTTTTGTATGGCCTATATAAATCTTATTGCAGGGACATGTTATAGCGTATATAATTCCTCTGGTGTTACATGTAATCAGTCCATTGATTTTTTGCATAAACATTCCATCTTTATTCTCTATTTGAGTTTGTTTCTTTTGATTACGTCCTATTTTACAACCTATGCATTTTTTGCATGGGTAAAATCCATTAAAGCGCTTCTTCTTGTTTCAGATGTTTAATATTTTTAGAATTACTTTTAGTATTATTTTTATCACTATTATTTGCACATTTATTAGTAGAGGCTATTAGGTTGCCTATATTCCTCGCCTTTCGGAAGACACACGGATTTTAAACATACGGATTTAAAACCAAAGTCTAAATACCATAGGAATATTCGCCAGCTCTAAACACCTTCATGAACCTGATAACTAAGGAAATTAGAAAGATCAAACAACCAAAAAATTGTCATCACATGAATAATATCACTAAACAAGAAAAAGAGGCAATAATAGCGATGCAAGAAAATCATAAGATTATAATCCGACCAGCAGATAAGGGGGGAGGTATTGTGGTAATGAGTAGATAGAAGTATCATAATGAGGCAACAAATATACTAGGCGATATCAAAACATACAACCGGTTAAAAAATGATCCAACAGAACGTTTTAAAAAGGATTTAAAGGAATTAGTGCAAGAAGGAAGAAAGAAGGGGATTTTAAATAAAAAGGAGGCGAGTTTCATTAATATACAACATCCCAGAATAGCCACTTTTTACCATAATCCAAAGATACAGAAGTGTACAAAAAACCCACCAGGTAGACCAATCGTGTCAGGAATAGGGTGCCTAACTAGTTCCCTCTCAAGATATGTTGACCAGCACCTGCAACCTAACGATAGATGTTAAATCTTTATACACGATTATTGAAAATAAAAAACGGTGTAATGCAGCCCAATTCTTTATAGAGGCTGGAGGTGAAATGCCAGAAGAGCAAATAGATTTTATAGGGAAATGTATTATGTTTATTTTAGAAAGAAATTATTTTATGTATAATGATGATTTTTACCTCCAGTTGTGGGGGACCGCCATGGGGACGAGGTTCGCTAACCTGTATGTGGGATGGTGGCAGCATCTTCACATACACCCAGGTGGCGAGCTCCGGGCGGGCCTCGTCCTGTGGCGGCGTTTTATAGATGATGTGATTTTTATATGGAAGGATGGGGAAGAAAAATTAAATATGTTTTTTAATGAAATAAATAAAAATGATTTTACCAGTAATTATAGTAAAAAAAATATTTTTTTTAGATCTGACAGTATATATTGAAGATAATAGGATATGTACAAGGACCTTTTACAAAACGGATTTCAAAAGCTTCATTCTCCATGAACAGTTGCCATTTCCACAATCTGGTACAGAATATCCCAAAAGTAAATTTTTGCATAAAGAGAAAACTACAAAAAATGAAGAATATGAGAGAGAGGCACAAAATATTAAAGATTTGAATCAAAGGGGTATTGAAGAGAAAAACTTTAGCACAAAGAATAAAAATAGAGGCAATTGGAAAGACAGGCCTTTTAAAGCCAAGGACTAGAAGAAAATAGAGATAGAGAAAAAAGGACAAAGACAAATGAAAAAAATTAAGGGTTGGAGAAAATACTCCCCCCCCGGGCCAAGTGCGCTTTTTCAAAAAAATGCTTAGTAAGCACTGGAGCATTCTTACTTGAAGATAAAATTCTTTTTATTAGAGGGCCTGTCTTTCCAATTGCCCTATTTTTATTTGTTCTATTAGTTTTTCTCTTTCATACCCCTTTGATTCAAATCTTTTTGCATATTTTGTGCCTCTCTCTCATATTCTTCATTTTTTGTAGTATCTCTTTATGCATAAAAATTTACTTTTTGGGATATTCTGTAGCCATTGTGGTAAATGCAAAAAATCAATGGCCTGATTACATGTAACACCAGAGGAATTATATACGCTATAACATGTCCCTGCAATAAGATTTACATAGGCCATACAAAAAGGTTTTTAAAAAAACGTATGGGGGAGCATATTTATAATATCCAAAGAAAGTTTGAGGGGCACCCACTATGAAGACACTATAAGGAAAAACATGGAGGGAAATTTGAAGGTTCTACTTTTTGTGGGGTTGAAATAGTCAAAAAAGACAGAAGAGGAGGTGACTTTGTTGGAAAAATGTCTAGAGCAGAAACAAGATGGATATTTAATATGAACTCTCTGGCACCTACTGGTCTTAACATGGAGATAGAACTGTTTGCATTTGAGTGATATGGGGGAGCTAGGTCAAAAGAAACAAGGGAGGGATGTAATATTAAGATATAAATTACATTCCACAGAAAAGTGAACACAGGAATATAGGAAAATAAGCCCACATTGGTAGTATATATCCCATATATATGTATTGCTGGTGTACTATATATACAAAAGAATAACCTTATACTAGTAATATATATTCTATAGCAACGAGCAGGCAGTATTATGGAGAACACTGGCAATGTGTACTCAAGAGGTGAAAATGGCAGCTTGAGGGTTAAAGCAAAGCGAGCGCATAAATAACAGATAGGAGCAGCGTTAGCTAGTTTCCCTGAGGAAGGACAACGCATTTGTCCGAAACGCGTTGGAAGGTATTCAGACCCATCTGAGTACCCGTAGCTACTCGCTGATGTCACCTGCTGCTCTGAGAGAGTGCGAGCTGCGAAAACCCTTGCAAGCGTGACTGCGCTACTGGCTGGAGCGCGGTTCACAATCTAAAGCCAGACACAGACTTAATGAAGGCGGATGCCGTAGGCAAAAGCACCTTATACAAGGTATCTTGCGGGCCATTTTACATATAGCAGATAGACCTTTCCTTCAGTTACAATATCTGTGTCAGCAGAGACTTAGTGCTCGGTACTTGTGTGTATTTGTATTGATTGACAACCCAGTGGTGTTGACGGCGGCAGTGTTTGCAGTTCTGCCGCAAGTACTGCAGCCCCTATATAGGAAGTGATATTTACAGGCGCCGGTGGAATTTTTGATGTTGTTAAGGAATATTACACTTAATGGGCGCCGTTACACCAAATTTCCTTCTGCTAAATGTCTAAGTGGTCCTGTTCAGAGACAGGGTGTGTAACGAAGGTGCCACCTGTGTATGGTTGGTGAAAAATGAAACTGTGGAAGCTGCTTGAGTTTGTAGATGGATCAAATAATCCTCACTACTGGTGGTCTGTCTGGGCCATTATTTGTGCGCCATCACGCAACCAATGCTCCTAACATGTCTGAACAGCTAGGACAGAATGGCCTAGATAGAGGGCAATTCATTGAAACAACTATCCTGTTTCTCTCAATCTACTGATGCGTCCCTGAAAATGTCTCTCTCTTACCAAGAGGTAGACTAACCAAAAGTAGTCTCTGAGAGCCTTTTTATAGGGCAGCGGGTAAAGTAATTTTATGCGCTTTTGTGGCAAGAACCAGTGTCTAATCAGAACACACCTGTAATCATTAGATCTGCCTGAGACATGAGCGCCTGGTGAGTTTTGCAGCAATCCAACATTTCTGTCGGGCTGCGTTATTTTTTTTGTCCATAAGGTATTTTATTTAAACAATAGGTCATTTTCTGAGGAAATATTCCCTTGCAGGCTATTTTCCCCTCCTAATAGGCTTTTATTTTCTATAGTACATGCAGGTTTAAACCTGTAACAGTTTTTTCTTTTCTCAAATCAAATAATTATTATATCTTTATTTCTGTGATACATGAGACTTTCACTTTATCTGACTTTTAAATTGGTAATTTATTTTATTTTGATAATTATTTGGGAAACAAATATTGCTATTTTGCAGGGGTGGACTGGGAACTTAAAGTGGCCCTGGAAAAAATATTAAAAGTGGCTCTGTTTTGTAGTCAGGTCCAAATTGATGAAAGGCAGGGCTAACAATACCATATTGTGGCACATTATACCACCCCAACAGAGCCAAATACCACAGTCCATCACAAAATACTGCCAGCAGCACAAAATACATCCCCAAAAACATCCACTAGCCGGCCGTGAGGAGGGCTCAGCCGGCACCCTGGGCATCGGCCCACCGGGAAATTTCCCTGTAAGGTCTATGGCCAATCCGGCCCGCTATTTGTTAGGGACAAATCCAGTTTTTGGTTTGTCCCTTTTCCTCTTGCCCATGATATTTTCATATAAAAAAAATGTATAGTTTTGTCAGGGCATCAAGGCAGTGTTATTAATATGGACACTAAAGTTCAGCGATATTTTGCGTGAAACTAGTCTTAGAATAACTTGACACTAAAGAACTTTTTACTCTATAATAGATTCACCTCAACAATTAAAAAAAAAAAAAGATAAGTGATGCAATTATACCATGGGTTTGAGGGGGCTCAAACTCATGGCAAGTGTAAGGCTCACCATGTCAACCTTTTTTCATCACCTTTATTCTGCAGACATTACAGCTCCAGCTCAAAAGTGCATCATTCATAAACTTCTTATGCCAGTGCAAATTGGCTGTCTACATGGCCGGGCACACTGTATGTACATTACCCCCTTACCTGTAATACTGTTGGCTCCACCAGAAGAATGTGGTGAATGGTTAAAATTTCCAGAATTTGAAGGTGAAGCAGGGCTTCTTGGCAAAGAAGGAAATTTGACTGTTCTTGGAGCTCTGCTGACTGATGTCTGATCATAAAAAAAGAATCTTGTACATATTACAAAAATAAATAAATCGACAGATAATAGTAAAAGCCATAATCCTAACAACAAATCATGAAACAGATACTTAAAAACACTCAGTCTAATTGTTAGTGTTCATCTTGGATGACTCACTTTTTCCTACAAAACTGATCTAGGACAAGATAGGAAGAACTGCTCAGTATGCTGCAACCTCCTCCTATGTTTCAATGGAATGGGTATGGTTATTGGCAATGTTCCCAATATACTGCTCCCTAATAATTAGCTAGAAGTTTGCATGAACGCAAAGTTTCCTGTATCAGGGTAGTCATGAACTGCATGTCTGCACCGCAACACAGCTTGAAGGGAACAGAGATTATTACTGCAGTATTGCAGTATAAACTACCTTTAAACTTACAATATCAGAATTTCCGCTGCTGTTAAAGTTGGGTTTTGAGAGCCTCGCCATTGAAGCTCGAGTCTGTTCCAGTTTCCCATCCTTACTGATCCTAGACCGATCCGAATTCCACAGTTCAAAGTTTGATGGAGGCAGGAAGGGAGGTATGACAGCCTTCAGTTTGTCATTGGGGAGTTTAGCAAAAGGAGCACCATTCTTCAGCTTTAAGACAGAAAGAACATTTTCAATTCCAACATGAACATTTTATGGTTCAACCGATCTGAAATAAAATTATGGAATTGTTGCTTTAAATTCAGTTAAACTGAACTACAGGTTGTCTGAGTATGATGGCCATAAAACGAATGCCAAAATGTGGTTAATCTGAATCCAACCTTAAAGGGGTATTCCCATCTTAGACAATGGGGTCGCTCACATTCGTTTCTATTAGCGCAGTGGGGGGGGGGCAGCGGGGGGGTCAGAGCTCCCCCGCTTCGTTCTCCAGGCTCAGAGCTCCCCCGCTTCGTTCTCAATATACTGCTGGGACCCGCACCTATAAGACAATGGGGGCATATCCTAGCGATATGCCCCCATTGTCTAAGATGGGAATACCCCTTTAAATAGTTTTTTTTAAGATGCTAATTTTCAATACAAAATTTCAGTCAGAGAAATTACAGAATGTAATAAACTGCTGTTAACTTGTAGGCCAGATCTGACTCCTGATAACATGCTCTACTATTATAATATTGTAATAAATAATTGTAATAAATAGAATATGGCACCAACCACAACTAATAAACCACCTAACCAAGCTAAAAAGCGATGCACTGCCATGTCTCCCTAAAGGGAGGGTATATGACACAGGGATCCTTGATTTGCTGTTCATTTTCTGCCCCCCATGTTACACCCATAATGCCTCAGCTGTTTGATAGGTATATACACAAGAACCCCACCATAACTGCACTCACTGCCTCTTTACCACTGACAAATAATCTTCTTCAATATCAGTTCAAGATGGAGAAAAATAAAGGTACATCAAAGAATGACAATAACAACATTCCCTAATATATGCATGGTGTTAAGGTGGCCATACATATCCTGTCAAGGCTACTTTCACATCTCCGGTTGCATCTCTGCCAGAATGCATTGCATTTTTGGTGACAGGTTCTCTTTAACGAGTGTTAAAATCTCATTTAAGTATAAGCGAATGACAGCTTATGCAATTTATTCTTGTCAATGTTCACCAAAGATGTCGATCTAGAATTACCTTCTAAGAAACAAAGCTTACCATAGTAGCCAGTAGTAAATCATCATGCTCACTTTTTGTGCTGCCCAGTCCTAGAATGTAAAAGAGATAATGAGTTATGGAGAATTAATCTTTAATTTATTTTAAGGTCAAGGTTTACCTATGATGAATGAGCACCTCAAAATGGTAATGTTATAGGTCCTGGCCTGTAACAATATCTGTTTAAAGTCTCCTAAAAGTAGCTGAGCTTTCAAGGAACACACAAGTACAGAGGTAATTGTATGGTGCACGATCATAACCAAAAGCAAAGTGCTAAGACATGGAGAACCCGAAAGGTGGAAAATAAGGAGTAGGTCACCGGGTCAAGGGTAGTGGAAAGTGAAGTAAGCTACCTGAATCGCTATGGTGACAATTTGGAAAAGTTGCACAAAAGTAACCAGGTGCACCAAAACTCCTCATACTTACCATATATACAATATTTTTCTGGTAAACTAGTATTTGTTTTGCGGTTATCAGTGAGATTAGTTTTTTTCTGGAACGGGGAATCGTGTCAGTGGCTTTATTAAGACATCTCAGGGGATTTAGGAGAGTTAAAGGGAACCTGTCATCTCCGAAACACCCCCTGAACTAGAGTAAGCGTTGTACAATGTAAGTGATGCTGAATCCGAATATGTAAGCTTTATCTTCATACTTAATTTCATTCTGACGCTGTGCTCCCACAAACCTGCAGTAAAATGCACTCAGTGGACTCTTCTTTGAGTCCTCTCCATTATGTGAGTGAGCACTGGAGTCCAGTGAGTGCATTTTACAGCTGGTTTGTGGGAGCACAGCGTCGGAATGGAAGTGAGTATGAAGATAAAACTTACATATTCGGATTCAGCATCACTTACACTATACACCGCTTACTCTAGTTCAGGGGGTGTTTCGGAGATGATAGGTTCCCTTTAAGATTCGTAACTGTCCATAATCTATGCAGTTTGGGACATGTCCACCATGTGTGGGTCATATCTCCTTGCCTTAAGAGCCCCTAAAACAAATGGGAGGTACCTATCAATAAGAGTTTTCAAGCCTCAGTATGCTTAAAGACCTCTACTAGTTCTTTTCCCAAATGTAAGCATATCGGTGACCTGTAATGTAGACATCTTAGACTGCTTCACGTCTCTGCATGCAAGAAAAATGGTCTTGAGCTGAGGTGGGGGTTTATGTTTGTGTCTTCTCACCACTGTCTTTGGAGGAAGATGTCCAGGCTGAAGCTGACTCTGGTCTTCGCGGATTGTTTATATCTGTCTGGGAGGGAGTTCTTATCACAGAGTCAAGAGATGCACTAGCGTTTTCAGTCAAAGGCACAAGACGGTTGGAGGAAAACCCATGTCTCAGTGTCTGGGTCAACTTCAGCTTACGGAAACGATTAGACATCCTGTTCCACCATGACTGAAAAAAATGGCATCTACAGTAAATAGCATTTAACAAAAACGACATTTATTAAAACACATATAGGGGGAATTTATCATGAGGAGAATTTTTCTTCAGTCTGAACTGGCTTAACTTGCACCAAATTTATTAAATATTTAAACATGACACTTTTGTCTAGATACGTCATTCCAGTTTTTGCATGCCACCCCCTAGTAGAGTTAGATTGTGTCTTTTTAAAAGGTGAAAGTCATAAATATGGAATGAAACTACTTAAAGTGGTTGTCCGGGTTCAGAGCTGAATCCGGACATACCCATATTTTCACCCAGGCAGCCTGACTGACAACAGCATTTGATGCTCCGATGTGCTCCCTTGCCCTGCACTGGAGTGCACAGGGCAAGGGCTCTTTTGTTTACAATAACAGACTGCCAGGCGGAGGCTTCCACCCGGCAGTGTGTTCGGTGACGTCACCGGCTCTGATGGGCCGGCTTTTGTGCTTCCCTAGCTGTTTAACTGGCTAGGGCAGTGCTAAAGCCCGCCCATCAGTGCCGGTGACATCACCGGGCTCACTGCTGGGTGGAAGCCTCCACCTGGCAGTGCCCGGTTCATCACCGGAACTGGGCAAAATGCCCTTGCCTTCCGCGATTTAGCGCAGGGCAAAGGAGAGCATCGGAGCATAAAATGCTCAATGCTCTTGTTAGGCAGGCTGCCTGGATGAAATTAAGGGTATGTCCGGGTTCAGCTCTGAACCCGGACAACCCCTTTAACATAGCTAACCATGTGACTTTTTGAATAGTGTTGAACGAATCGAGTTTGGATTGCTCTATTTGAACACAATTAGTTTGAAAACTTTATTTACAATATCTCCTCAATATCTCTAATATCGCCTCAGCGAAGCTCATTCATTTTAGCACACTACGGAGGAGATATTATAAACGAAGTTTCCAAACAAATCGGTTCGATAGAGCAATCTGAACCCGATTCCCTTAAGCTTATTTTAGAAGCCAGATTTCTGGAATGCAGTGCGTGATTACTTTCCCCCCAAAATTTAAACAAAAACATAAAATTAAACGATAAGATGCAAAACATGCAAAAAAGTAGTTTTGCTGAATTTTATCCAACAAAATTATCATCATTTTCGTCCCATAAGAAGCATTTTTTAACCCCAGTGTCAGTGCGTCTTATCTGGCGAATATTAATGAGCGCTTTCATTATGGAAACCTTCGTTACTACAGTAGGACCGTTGAGCGGTGAATACAACACTCCCTGTGCTGGCTCTGTACTCACCGCTTTCCGGTCTTATCCTGCAGGTGCCGCATGCTGTGCTGTACCCTGCGCACAGCATGAGGACGTAGGCACGCTCTGTGACCTCACACTGTGAGTTGTCAGGTCAGATCACGGTAGGAAGAGAAGGAAGAGGAGCCATGCCACAATGGGAAAGGTGAATTAATTATTCTTTTTTTTTGTCTGATCTGAGGTCTGATTGGGGGTCTGAGCTGCGGTCTAATTAGCATTGGGGGTCTAATCTGAGGTCTGATTAACATTGGGTCTGATTTGAGGATTGATGAAAAAGATATTTTTTTCTTTTTTTCCACCTCTTAACCCTAGGCACATCTTATGGGCAGGTGTAAGTAAGTACACAGAGATCGCTGTTTTCTATAAGAAACATGTACTACTGAACTCAGAAAAAGCAGAGGCTTAAATGTATAAATTACAAGTTTTCTGAATCCCACAAAACAATATATCAATCTAGTCAGCTCCTCAAGCTCTATAACATGCTGCCTGCTGATTGCATTTGATGGTGGTTTCCTCCCTCTCCTTCTTGACTGACAGCAGAAGAGATGATTATGCGGAAATCAGGCCCTGTCAATCATGAACTGGAGGGATGGGTAGAAGAAGCAGGAGGAACAAGGGCGCACAGAGAGCTTGGTGCATTTAATTGGCAAATGGGTTCTTTTTATAAAGACTGAAGTAACGGATCACTGAGTGAAATGTATCATTACATTCAGAGGAGCTAGCCCTACAAATCATTGTGCTGGGTTTAACAGTGAATTTCCTGGTGACAGATTCCCTTTAATACAGGGGTGCACAACCTTTTTTGGTCTGGGGGGGGTCGCATGGTCACATCGCTCTATTTCAAGGGGCCGGAAATAAAAGAAATGTCCATCTGCACTCATCGGCCTATTACACAAGCCAGTACAAAGTGACTGGGGAGGAATGATCGCTACCACAGTCATTCCGCCTTCATTTAGTTATATTGATTATTGGTAGCCCATCCCTGATTACACAGGGAGATGTGCTGCAGATAATCGTACATCTTTCATCCTGATAAAATATGCAAATCATGCAAAATGAGCCTTTCTAATAATTGTCCTAAACATCATGCTGCAGTATAGACCCTGAAACCGAAGAGTTGTACTTACCTGGTCCCCACCGCTCCGGTCCGTCGCACTGCCCCTGCTGCTTACTTATGGCAGTCTATGGACATGGTCATACACCACTCCAGCCAATGTATGGCTTCAGCGGTGATGTGGCCACAAACAGCATGTCACTTCTGAAGCCAGTCATTGACTGGAGCCGTGCAAGTGACCATGGCCATGCACTGCCAGGTGTAAACAGTGCAGGGACCAGAAGATGAAGGCATTGCAGAGGAACAAAGCAGCATAGAGCATGTAATTATGAATCTTCTATTTCGGGGCCATGCTTCAGGAACTTGTTAAAAATCATTTTTACCATAAAAGTGGAGACATTTTCTTCCTGCCTCCTATTCATAAATCAGTGATTTCCTGCAGTGTAGAAGACGGCGCTCCCTGGTTATTACCGTCTCCTGCCAATCTAGTTATAGGCGCCCTGCAGTAACCAGTAAGCACTTTACCTTGCTAGTGGGGAGAGTTTTTACTGGTTAACGCTGGAATCACCAGACCTGAAAAGGTCTTAATGACCAGATTTTTTTTGTGACGTGGGACGCTCGGGGCAGAAATACAGCTGATCTGTTGTTGTGCACCCCTGCTTTAATGTATCTCACACATCCTAGCAGGGTGGCACCTCAGTAGCCAAGGATGTACGTCAAACATCTTGGATGTTAGGTTGGAGCAAGGATGGAGCATAAGTATATGAGCAAGGTCTAGTTTTAAACCGGACAATCTAAGCTTTAAAACAAGACCAATGTGGGCACGAAAGCTGCATATACCCGCCGATCTAACCCTCAAATAATTGTCTAAAAGGTTGTATGTTGTATCTCTGATTGTATCACCGCTAGAACTGCGATTCTGGTCTTGCTTTAACCCCTTAGTGACCAGACTGTTTTGGGCCTTAAGCATTTTTCTTCCTTTTTTCATCATCGCTTTCCAAAAGCTATAACTATTTTATTTTTCCGTCTATGTAACTGTATGAAGGCTTGTTTTTATCGGACAAGTAGTTTTTAATGGTCCACATAACACACAACTTTCTGATTAACTTTTATTAACTCTTTCTGGGATGGAGATAGGGAAAAAAACAGCAATACAGCCACTGAGTTTTACATTATAAGGAAGAAAATCTTTTTGCATCGTCGCTTCCCAAGACCCATTACTTTTTTTTTCTTCCCTATGGAGTTGTGTGAGGGCTTGGTTTTTTTGAGGCGACTTTTCATAGGTATAATTTTCATAGGATTAATTTTTGATCACTTGTATAATTTTTTTTGGGTGGCAACTGAGAATAAATTATCAATTTTCCATTTTTATTTTTTTTTTTTTACAGTGGTTAACGTAGGGGATAATTTACATGGTATTTGTGTAGTGCGGGTTGTTACGGAAGTGCCAATACCAAAATACGTTTTTAATTGAAAAGTGTATTTTCAATGGGAAAAAACACTTTTTTATTTTTATAATTTCTTCTATTTTTATAAATTCTTTTTTTCCCCTTAAAAGTCACACAAGGGGATTATAACAGGCAATATTTAGATTGCTTTTAAAATACAATGCACTATCCTTTATCCTTACTGTGCATTGCATTTTAATGTCAGTGCTATACTGACATTGACCAGCAAGCCATGCCAGAGAGGCACAGCCTGCTGGATAACACTCAAGGCAGGCTTGGGGCCTATAACAGGCCCCAGCCAGCGATTACACACATAGGCACCCCACAATCTCACTTGCAGGGTGCCAAGGGGAGATAAAGGGAGTCCACTCCCTCTGTCACCGCTTACATGCAGCAGGTGCCATTGCCCGCGGCATGTAAGGGGTTAAACAGCCCGGATTGGTACGAGAGCCGAGCCCCCGCTCCTCTCTGAAAAGGTGGCCCAGCCTAAGGTTCCTTAGTGACCGCTGTAAAAAGGCATATTGGTGGTCACTAAGGGGTTAAAGTGGTAGTGCAAGTATGGGGGGAGGAATTTTAAACAAATTAAAAATGATCCCTTATAGCGACAAAATGTGTTTTCTGACATCTTTTCCATTTGTCAAAAAATGTTTTACACATTTTCAATCAGTTAAAAAAAAAGAGCTGTAGACTAGTGTAGTACATGTGCTTTTTCATGCCCATATTATAGCTGCAATCCCTGGACTCCCCAATGTGTTCACATCACGTTTATGTTTTTTTTTTTTTTTTTACAATGGAACCCTCACACTTTTTTGGGAGGAACTGCAGGTTCAGGTGTTGTGTCCATTAAAAATGTGAAAGTGCCCTTAGTTAATGCATTATATTAGGTTTAGGTATTTCATTTTTAATTAGGATGGCAGTTGGCATAGGGGGATGGAAAAGTATATAATTCCAATATTTGCATGTAAACATAGGCACATTGCGGCAGTTTTTGCATTTCATTACCATATGCAGCATTGAATGTAGATGTGTGGTATGTAGGAATGCCTCACATCAACAGCTTATTGCAGATTATATTTGATTTGCATAATGGCTGCTAGAGTATGGATTTTTGTTGCAAATTTGTAATTTGACCAATTTTTGCTTATAATCACTTTTTGCTGCAAAGCTGCACGAAACTGGTTTTGTGTCAATAATTATCATGTATTTGTATACACAGTATGCCGTGTCCTCTGGATATTTGCCACTTACAGTATATATTTTTAAAGGGGTTGGTAAGTTTATATTAGTAGGTACACATGTGCTGGGAACATGCAGCTAGGAATGTGCAATATTAAACTATCAGCACCAGTGTCGGATGGTTTAATAAGAATAATTCATAATCACATGCAGCTCTGCTCACCTGCTTCTGGATTCTTCGCTCCTGTCCATCAGCAGCCTCCATTCAATTACACTGGTCATGGATAGTGGAACTAGTACATGTGCAGTCCATTCCCAGAGTAAGCAAACGGAGGCGACCAATGGAGGGGACCCTCTATCCCAAGCCATATTTGGAGCGAAGCACCAGGAAACAGGTGAGCAGACCTGCATGTAAATATGAATTAGTCTTACAAAGATGATCAGACAGCAGTGCTGACAGTTTAATAATGTTTATTACTGGCTGCATGCATGTGCTGTTCCCAGCATATGTGCAGATAGTAATGTAAATTGGCCAACTCCTTTAACTCCCTAACTGTTTTGCCAGTAATAGGCCAGGAAAAGTAGCTACCTGGAGAGGGGAGGGCTGCTTTAGATGCTGCTACCTCCTGAATGGCAGCAGCTAGAAACATGCAACTGATCTTGTTTGAAAGCAGACATTCAAAGCTTTCAGACAATACCAAAATGACAGCAATATGTTCAGGACAGAGAAAGATATCACTGATAAAAATCGGGATTCTGTGAATGCAGCCGAAAATGAAAGTAAAAACAGGTTTCACTCGCGATTATTCCCGGCTTGAATTCTAAGAGTGATTTCTCCTCTGTTTCTTGGACTTTAGCTGTCATTTTGGTCTTGTATTAAAGCCTGGACTGTCAGCTTTCAGACAAGACCAAATGTATGTAGCCGCTACCATTGAGAAGATATCACCATCTAAAGCA
Source organism: Rhinella marina (assembly GCA_900303285.1). Lineage (NCBI taxonomy): Eukaryota > Metazoa > Chordata > Amphibia > Anura > Bufonidae > Rhinella > Rhinella marina. The sequence continues at coordinate 33,213 of ONZH01016110.1, read as the reverse complement.
GCCCTCCCCCCTCCGAGCTGGACATGGGCAGAAAGTATGGTGGTTAACACATTTGTAGAGGAGGCTTAATATTACATGGCCTGTTCCACTGTTTTTGATAGCACAAGCTCTTGTTGATGTATATGCCTGTAGCATATACGAGCTTTACACACTTCTGCTTCTGCTTGGATGTGAGGTTTTTGATCTTTCCAGTTCTGGTGATTCTATGAATATAAGTATACGTACCTTTAGGCCTAATGCCTCATTCACACGTCAGTATTCGGTCAGTTATTTCCATCAGTGATTTTGAGCTAAAACCAAATGCAGCTCTAAACACAGAACAGGTACAGATCTTTCCATTATACCTTATGTCTGTGGAGTCTCCAATCCTGGTTTTGGCTCGCAGTCACTGATTGAAATCACTGACCAAACACGGACGTGTGAATAAGGCTTAAATGGTATGTATGAACTCTGCACACGTTGAACTTTTATTTTAGGAGGTGTAGGGCATATAGCTTGCTAATGGGGTTTACGCACTAATAACAATATTTATGCAATTTTTTGAAAAATTGCAAAAAGGTGACTGTATGTACAAAGTGCTGAGTGGCATTTTTACAATGTGTCAGGTGTCTACAGTCATGGCCAAAAGTTTTGAGAATGATACAAATATTAATTTTTACAAAGTCTACTGCTTCAGTTTTTGCATATACTCCAGAATGTTATAAAGAGTGATCAGCTTAACAGCAATTACTTGCAAAGTCAATATTTGCCTAGAAAATGAACTTTATCCCCCAAAACACATTTCAACATCATTGCAGCCCTGCCTTAAAAGGACCAGCTAACATCGTTTCAGTGATTGCTCCATTAACACAGGTGTGGTTGTTGATGAGGACAGGGCTGGAGACAGGGGCGGACTGGGAACTTAAAGTGGCCCTGGAAAAAATACTAAAAGCGGCCACATTTTGTAGTTGGGTCCAAACTGATCGAATGCAGGGCCAGCAATACCATATTGTGGTACATTATACCACCCCAACATAGCCAAATACCATAGCCCATCACAAAATACTGCCAGCAGTACAAAATATATCCCCAAAAACTTCCACTGGCCGGCCCCCTGGGCATCGGCCCACCGGGAAATTTCCCTGTAAGGTCTATGGCCAATCCGCCCCTGGCTGGAGATCAACATCAGCTGCGGGATCGGGCTACCAGCAGTGCAGAGCTTGCTCAGGAATGGCAGCAGGCAGGTGTGAGTGCATCTGCACGCACTGTGAGGCGGAGACTCTTGGAGCAAGGCCTGGTCTCAAGGAGGGCAGCAAAGAAGCCACTTCTCTCCAGAAAAAACATCAGGGACAGACTGATATTCTGCAAAAGGTACAGGGAGTGGACTGCTGAGGACTGGGGTAAAGTCATTTTCTCTGATGAATCCCCTTTTCGATTGTTTGGGACATCTGGAAAACAGCTTATTCGGAGAAGACGAGGTGAGCGCTACCACCAGTCTTGTCTCATGCCAACTGTAAAGCATCCTGAAACCATTCATGTGTGGGGTTGCTTCTCAGCCAAGGGAATCGGCACTCTCATAGTCTTGCCTAAAAACACAGCCATGAATAAAGAATGGTACCAGAATGTCCTCCGAGAGCAACTTCTCCCAACCGTCCAAGAGCAGTTTGGCGATCAACAATGCCTTTTCCAGCATGATGGAGCACCTTGCCATAAAGCAAAGGTGATAACTAAATGGCTCAGGGAACAAAACATAGAGATTTTGGGTCCATGGCCTGGAAACTCCCCAGATCTTAATCCCATTGAGAACTTGTGGTCAATCATCAAGAGATGGGTGGACAAACGAAAACCTACAAATTCTGACAAAATGCAAGCATTGATTGTGCAAGAATGGACTGCTATCAGTCAGGATTTGGTCAAGAAGTTGATTGAGAGCATGCCAGGGAGAATTGCAGAGGTCCTGAAGAAGAAGGGTCAACACTGCAAATATTGACTTGCTGCATTAACTCATTCTAACTGTCAATATAAGCTTTTGTTACTCATAATATGATTGAAATTATATTTCTGTATGTGATAAAAACATCTGACAAACACACATAAAAACCAGAGGGCAGCAGATCATGTGAAAATATAATATTTGTCATTCTCAAAACTTTTGGCCATGACTGTACTTTTAGAAAATATATAAGGGGGGATAGTTAGTATAGTTTTAGATTTTATTTGTACATGTCACAAGAGTGAAAATTGTCCTGGATACCAGTGCTACACAATATCCCAACCTTTGTCACAGTAACAATAAATGAATTTAAACAGGCTGTCCGGTCCCAATGTCAATTTTTTTATGGGCTTCTATAACCCCTCACATATTTGTGCTCCCAATATCCGGTATGTGCTTTTAGGCACCTTTTCTGGGCATCAGAGCGGGAATTTTTACATCAGAGGTGCTTTTGTCCACATACCTGAGTCTGCTGTAGGATGAAGTTCCTTTCTCGGGCACCCCCCCACCCAAAACTTTAAAAAAAAAATGTACCCCCTCACAGTAGTATTGCCCTCACTGTGCAGCCGTAGTTTTGTACAGACGTGTGCCCCCTAACAGTAGTTATGACCACATTGTGCCCCCTTTACAGTATTTATGCCCCCCTCACAGTAGTTATGTCCTATCTGTGCCCCTTCACAGTAATAATCCCCATTGTGCCTCCTTCACAGTAATAATGCCCCTTAACATTAGCAATGCCCACTGTGCCCCCTCCAGAGTAGAAATGCCCACTGTGCCCCCTCCAGAGTAGAAATGCCCACTGTGCCCCCTCCAGAGTAGAAATGCCCATTGTGCCCCCTCCAGAGTAGAAATGCCCATTGTGCCCCCTCCAGAGTAGAAATGCCCATTGTGCCCCCTCCAGAGTAGAAATGCCCATTGTAACTCCTCCAGAGTGGAAATGCCCATTATAACTCCTCCAGAGTAGAAATGCCCATTGTAACTCCTCCAGAGTAGAAATGCCCATTGTGCCCATCTGTGTTTATAAAAAATAAAAAAATAAACACAGCAACTACTCACCTTTTCCTGTTCCTGAAGTTCACAGTCCTCTCTAGAAATGCCCATTGTGCCCCCTCCAGAGTAGAAATGCCCATTGTGCCCCCTCCAGAGTAGAAATGCCCATTGTGCCCCCTCCAGAGTAGAAATGCCCATTGTGCCCCTCCAGAGTAGAAATGCCCATTGTACCCCCTCCAGAGTAGAAATGCCCATCGTAACTCTTCCAGAGTAGAAATGCCCATTATAACTCCTCCAGAGTAGAAATGCCCATTGTAACTCCTCCAGAGTAGAAATGCCCATTGTAACTCCTCCAGAGTAGAAATGCCCATTGTAACTCCTCCGGAGTAGAAATGCCCATTATAACTCCTCCAGAGTAGAAATGCCCATTGTAACTCCTCCAGAGTAGAAATGCCCATTGTAACTCCTCCAGAGTAGAAATGCCCATTGTAACTCCTCCGGAGTAGAAATGCCCATTATAACTCCTCCAGAGTAGAAATGCCCATTATAACTCCTCCAGAGTAGAAATACCCATTGTAACTCCTCCAGAGTAGAAATGCCCATTGTGCCCATCTGTGTTTATAAAAAATAAAAAAATAAACACAGCAACTACTCACCTTTTCCTGTTCCTGAAGTTCACAGTCCTCTCTCCCCTGCAGACACAGATCACTCTGCAGCACTGTGTGGGCGGAGCTTATGCAGCTTATTCTGGACTGCAGGCTCCAGCCACACATGCCACCAGCGCATTGATGGAAGCGCTCACTGCTTCTGGACTCTGACACCCCCTGAGAGTCAGCACCCAGGGAGGACCTACCCCCCCCCCCCCACACACACACACACTTTGCACGCCACTGCAGGGGTCCAGACAACTGGCAACCGTGGTCCAGTTCAGTAATCCTGATTTACATCTAGCACTTCCTGTTTGCCTCATTATCTAGCATTATTTCTAAACAAAGCTAACCTGCTCTGCAGAGTGATAAGTCACAGGGCTCACCACACCTGCCACACCTTTCAGTCTGCAATAACTGCGCCCACTACACCTCCTGTGGCCAAGTTACTACACCCAAACACGACCCACAACAAAGAAACACTACTACTTGACTGCAGCAGATCAAAAGTATCACAAACTGACTTCACAATGTCACAAGCTCCCCTCCAGCTTCTCCTCCTTGCCTCGGCTTCATTGACAGATTGCACTCTAGTTGCATATAGGGCAAGACTTGTCAAACAAGTAGAAGCTGGCCAGGGAGAAGCCAAAGGGGAGACATCCAGCAGACACTTTTCCCTGTGCCTGGCATGTTTCAATTAGGAGGCATGTCGGTATTTCATGCTGCCAAAGTATGTGACACTTTAATTCAAAGCATTTCACATAAAAGTGAAATCGACGCTGTACCTTTAATCCAGCTCTATCTTCCGGTGGAAGTGGGATGGAATATGGCTGCTTGCTCTTGGAACTGGGGAACAGTGTTTTATTCTTCTGTTTTGCCCTTTCTTTGTCGGCCTGCAGACAGACAGTTGCTAGAAGTCGTACCAGCTCTGTGTCTGCCAGAACAAAAAAAAAAAAAAAAAAAAAAAAGATCCTCAATGAAAACATTATCCAAACTCAAGCCATGTAAATTTGTATTTACCACAACCTATTCATATAGTCCCAGTGGTCTTTAGTTCTACAAATACATAAACCTACAGCAGCAGCACCAGGAGTAATAAATGGCATCTCATTTATATTAAACAATACACAAAATTACCAGTGCAGAATGAAACATACAACATAATAAAGAGGAGCCTGTGGTCCATGATTATATCGTTGCCTTTTGACGCCAGAATTTGGAGGAGCCACCAGCAGCCATGCAAAAACCACCTCCCATTGTTTTCTATGGTAGCCTGCGGTTTACAGCTGCAATAAAACACTATAAACTGCAATCAGTGTCAAATACTGTCTGCAGAAACTGCAGTGTGAATATCCACTAAAAGGTAACAATAAATAAAATACATTTATAAATGTAATCTAATAAATGTAGTAAGTGTAATAAAAGTAAATTACAAGTAAAGTTAATATAAATAACTAGGCAATACAATAGTGACACAAATTGGAGAAAAGGTAGCACTACTTTTATCATTACAATTAATACAAGCAATACAATCAAACATGCATTGGAGTATAATGTATGGTGGCAGGTCTAGGATGGCGCTTTCATAGCTATATACTCATTAACTATTGTACTTGTACCAATTTACTTATTTATTCTACTTGCACATTATTGTACTGGAACCTGTACCGATTATAATGAAAGCTGTTGTGCTAACTTGTTTCTAATTAGTATCTCTACTGTACTGTGTATCCTAGACATTTTACACTGGTCATGGGATTCTGCTTTTTTCCTGTTAGCATATGTGATGTTGAAATTGACAGATTTCTGTCTGATGCAGAAGGAATACACAAGTATAAGGTTTATTGTTCGCTGCAAAACTACATGCTATATAACAAGCAGCTCTGTCTGATAGGACAACCAAACCCCCAGCTCTGTCAGATAGGACAACCAAACCCCCAGCTCTGTCAGATAGGACAACCAAACCTCCAGCTCTGTCAGATAGGACAACCAAACCCCCAGCTCTGTCAGATAGGACAACCAAACCTCCAGCTCTGTCAGATAGGACAACCAAACCTCCAGCTCTGTCAGATAGGACAACCAAACCTCCAGCTCTGTCAGATAGGACAACCAAACCTCCAGCTCTGTCAGATAGGACAACCAAACCTCCAGCTCTGTCAGATAGGACAACCAAACCTCCAGCTCTGTCAGATAGGACAACCAAACCTCCAGCTCTGTCAGATAGGACAACCAAACCTCCAGCTCTGTCAGGCTGGAAAACCAAACTTCCAGCTCTGTCAGGCAGGACAACCAAACTTCCAGCTCTGTCCGATAGAACAACCAAACCTCCAGCTCTTTCGGGTAGGATAACCAAACTTCCAGCTCTGTCGGGTAGGATAACCAAACCTCCAGCTCTGTTGGGTAGGATAACCAAATCTCCAGCTCTGTCGGGTAGGACAACCAAACCTCCAGCTCTGTCGGGTAGGATAACCAAACTTCCAGCTCTGTCGGGTAGGATAACCAAACCTCCAGCTCTGTTGGGTAGGATAACCAAATCTCCAGCTCTGTCGGGTAGGACAACCAAACCTCCAGCTCTGTCGTGTAGGATAACCAAACCTCCAGCTCTGTCTGGTGGGACAGGCTCATAAATTCTCCTTTAGTGAGACAACAGAAAATACAGAATGTAAAATCAGACATCTGACACTACTTGTCAGAAATACTGCCCCAAGTGGTATGTTACAATCTGTACAATTTACATAACTGCTCCAAACAATATCTGTGATCAGATTTACAGAACGTAGTAGATTTATGAAACTGTCTAAAAATTTTTTAAAAAAAAGGATCTTAGTTGCCCATAGCAATCATTCACTGAAAGGGTGCCTGCACATGGTATGGACACAAGTTTATTCCGTGCGGAAAAGCCACAGTGTAATACAGTGCCAGCAAATCTCATGTATACGTTGTCTTGTGTGGAAATTGACCTGCTGTGCAGATTTTGAAATCTGCAGCATGTCAATTGCGTTTTTCTTGTGCAGATTTCACCCTTTTCAATGGGGTGAGATCTGTGGAAAAAGGATTTTTAGCCATACCCTTACACTTCAAATTGATGCAATTTACATTAAACAATTTCACTTTTTCTTTCTTTCATTTGTAGATTAAGAGCAAAGTTAAAGGGGTATTCCGATTCTTAAAAGTTATCCCCTATCCTGTGGGTCCCAATGGGACCCCCCAAAGATTACAAGAAAGACGGTAACTCCATATCCCTTGGAATTTCCCGGAATGCAGGAAGTGGATAGCAGCAGGTCAGACATGCACACTGCAATTCTATGCATTTCTATGGGAGTTCTGGAAATAGCCGAGAGCTTACTCTGCTGTCTCCAGAACTCCTCTACAGACGAATGGAGCAGCAGTGTGTCTGCCACTCATTTCAGAGGGTTCCTGTCAGGACCAGCAGTACTGTGGGTCTCCTTGCCTGCATTGCTGATCCATCCACTTCTGCTATTTGATATATGTGCAGGGGAGCCGGTCCTGGCTTTCCGCCTGACTCCTCTGCCTTGCTGTTTTATGTTTTGTGTGTCATCAAGCAGGTGCTGGGCTCTGCCTCTTACCCTGTGTTCTATTTGTTGCCTGGTATGGCTGTCAGTCTCCCTGCACCTATCTGGTATTAGGGCGGGAGCTCTGGCAGCATTTAGGTCTTACATTTCCACCCCTTAGCTGCCAGTGTTTGGTTTTTCCTGCACCAGCGAACTTCTGCATTTCTTGCCTGCTGTTGATATCCTGCTGTGTTCTGACCTCGCCTTCGTCTCGTCCTTTCGTGCTTTGTGACCTCCTGTGATTGACCCCTGCTCCGTTCCTGGACTCCGTTCTGATATATCCTCTGTACCGCATACCTCCTGGTTGACCTTGGCTAAGTATTGACCTCCGCTTGCTTTTTCTGTTGGCCTGGCGTTTCTTCCCGGTGTTACTTGGACTGTTGATTTCCTTGTGTTCTCTGTCGTAGTTCTGTGTCTTAGGCCCCTCCTCCCTATTCAGGTTAGGGACCGCCGTCTGGTTGTCCGCTAGGGCCTAGCCTAGTTGAGGCAAGTAGGCAGGGACAGGGGATTTGGGGTGAGATAGGGGTTGCCCATATCCCCTGCCTGACAGTTCCAAGGCATATGTGGGGTTCCACAACATACGGTGGTGATCATACTTACCTGACCCCCGCATCTGGGTTCGGTCTCTGACGCTCCATGGCACTGATATCAATATCATGTTAAAGGGTGGGGACATGTGACCTATGCAGCCAATAGCGGGCCATGGTGGTGACCTGCTCTCCTTGCATCACATGACTATCTGTTGTGACGCAGTGGGAACTTAGGCTGTAGCGGTCATGTGCCCTTCAGGATGTTAATATCAGTGCACAAGGGGGATCAAGAGCTGGCCGTAAAAAGTCAGACACCAAACCCAGAGGTGGAGAGTGGGTAAATATTATTACTACCAAGGGTCGGCCACTCTATGAAGTCTGATAAAATGTTAACTTTTAACATCACAAAAATGTACTATTCTGTCGCATGGACCTTTGCAAATTTGGAGTAGCATAAATCCTACGCCAAAATGTGTCTATGCGCATTCCAGAAATGCTGTCAGATCAAAGTTAACATCACCTATAAGTTGGTCTAGTTTTACTCCAAAAATCTTAGATCTTGGATGCATTTAGGCTATGCCCCTTTGCCATGAAGCCAAACCCCTTCCTCACAAAGCTACACCTTCTTTTCGGATGAGGCAAAATACAGTCATGGCCAAAAGTTTTGAGAATGACACAAATATTATATTTTCACATGATCTGCTGCCCTCTGGTTTTTATGTGTGTTTGTCAGATGTTTTTATCACATACAGAAATATAATTGCAATCATATTATGAGTAACAAAAGCTTATATTGACAGTTAGAATGAGTTAATGCAACAAGTCAATATTTGCAGTGTTGACCCTTCTTCTTCAGGACCTCTGCAATTCTCCCTGGCATGCGCTCAATCAACTTCTGGACCAAATCCTGACTGATAGCAGTCCATTCTTGCACAATCAATGCTTGCATTTTGTCAGAATTTGTAGGTTTTTGTTTGTCCACCCGTCTCTTGATGATTGACCACAAGTTCTCAATGGGATTAAGATCTGGGGAGTTTCCAGGCCATGGACCCAAAATCTCTATGTTTTGTTCCCTGAGCCATTTAGTTATCACCTTTGCTTTATGGCAAGGTGCTCCATCATGCTGGAAAAGGCATTGTTGATCGCCAAACTGCTCTTGGACGGTTGGGAGAAGTCGCTCTCGGAGGACATTCTGGTACCATCCTTTATTCATGGCTGTGTTTTTAGGCAAGACTGTGAGAGAGCCGATTCCCTTGGCTGAGAAGCAACCCCACACATGAATGGTTTCAGGATGCTTTACAGTTGGCATGAGACAAGACTGGTGGTAGCGCTCACCTCGTCTTCTCCGAATAAGCTGTTTTCCAGATGTCCCAAACAATCGAAAAGGGGATTCATCAGAGAAAATGACTTTACCCCAGTCCTCAGCAGTCCACTCCCTGTACCTTTTGCAGAATATCAGTCTGTCCCTGATGCCCTCCTTGAGACCAGGCCTTGCTCCAAGAGTCTCCGCCTCACAGTGCGTGCAGATGCACTCACACCTGCCTGCTGCCATTCCTGAGCAAGCTCTGCACTGCTGGTAGCCCGATCCCGCAGCTGAAACACTTTTAAAAGACGGTCCTGGCGCTTGCTGGTCTTTCTTGGGCGCCCTGGAGCCTTTTTGGCTACAATGGAACCTCTCTCCTTGAAGTTCTTGATGATGCGATAGATTGTTGACTGAGGTGCAATCTTTCTAGCTGCGATACTCTTCCCTGCTAGGCCATTTTTGTGCAGTGCAATGATGACTGCACGTGTTTCTTTAGAGATAACCATGGTTAACAGAAGAGAAACAATGATGCCAAGCACCAGCCTCCTTTTAAAGTGTCCAGTGGTGTCATTCTTACTTAATCATGACAGATTGATCTCCAGCCCTGTCCTCATCAACACCCACACCTGTGTTAATGGAGCAATCACTGAAACAATGTTAGCTGGTCCTTTTAAGGCAGGGCTGCAATGATGTTGAAATGTGTTTTGGGGGATAAAGTTCATTTTCTAGGCAAATATTGACTTTGCAAGTAATTGCTGTTAAGCTGATCACTCTTTATAACATTCTGGAGTATATGCAAATTGCCATTATAAAAACTGAAGCAGTAGACTTTGTAAAAATTAATATTTGTATCATTCTCAAAACTTTTGGCCATGACTGTACACTAGTTTTTTGGCACAAAGTTTCAATAGTAAATGAGCCCTAGGATCTTTTGCTTTCACACTTTTTGTTTTGGCTAAAAAAAATGTAATCCAGAACTACCCCAAGCTATTTTGTGTACATCTGCCAGAGAGGTCCCTGTCAAGTGTCCAACACAGACCATGTTAAGACAAAAAGTACCTATCAGTATTGCATGACTATCTTTTCTTTAATGTGCTTCTATGCTAGTTACCAGTCCTTATCATTTGTGAAAGGTGCTGGTCCGGTGGTGCTTTACTTCTGAAATACTAAAGGCAGCCAAGGAAGGTATACTGTGCGAATCTGAAGCCACAGCCAAGGAAAGTGACTGTATGCATTGCCTCATACAATGAGGGAAGTATCATCCTACTGGAGATAAAAAAAAAACATGAGGATGCTTTATAAAGTTTGGTGCTCGGCTCACAGACTCATGTATCTTTTGCAACACAAAATCAAGCAAAAAAAAAAAAAAAAAAAAGTCAAGCAACGGGTCAGCAATCCAGGAAAACAGAGAACCAGTATAACACAGGTTGTGAGGCTGGAAGACCAATCACAAGCACCTGTTATCATGTATGTTTAAATTTCCCACTGACAGTGACGCCAGTACAGAGCCTGATTGGCCCGATGTCCCCGATAGGACCAACCAGCCTCTACTGTCAGCGACTGTGCCACAACAGAGAGGCCAGGCTCACCGCCGGAGCACATACAATTAGGTACATAACAGTAAGACTCCAAACCTGGGTCATTTAGCAGCATCACCAAGTCAAACGCTGTGTAGCCGTTTTTCGCACGCAAGTTCACGTCAGCACCTTGATTTAATAGGTATATCACAATTTCTTTGTTTCTAAGTGGGCAGAAAAAAAACAATGAATTGTAAGTATGCATTTATTATCAAGTCCATGTTTTTCACTGAAAAAGACAGTTAATGATCAACATGTATTCTTTAAATGGGTGCAGCCCCTTCAGGGGACTTATGGAAAGACCACCACAACATCACTGGACCTGCGAAGGGAAGCATATTTATCTGCTACCCACCACATCTGCCACTCTTTGGTTCCACTGACCAACATTCGATTTCAAGGGTGTCACGTATGCCAGTGCAGCCAAGACCTGACTGCAGCAGTGATGTGTCCCCCATGCGTCATGTGAACCACTGATGTGACACTTAGGGGACTCATCACCACTGAAGCCATTCATTGGCTGCAGCAGTACACATAACCCCCGTGAAACTGGACTGAAGGAGCAAGAACTCGGAGGCAAGGAGCAGGTAAGTGTGTGGAGATGTGGAGGGGTCTGGCTGAAAGGCCCAGGTTTTCACTTCAGGACATAAAATTGTAGTCATGTAGCACCTGGTCAGTCATCTAATAGGGAAGACGCCCTCATGCCTGCATGGAACCAAGCCATAATGAAATGCAGAAGGCTACAATACCCAAAAGTTGCTCTCTTTTCCTGTCAGCACACATGACAAGGTTTCAATTCTGACAAAACTTTAAAAAATTGACAAATTTAGACATTTTTTGATGTATACATTTCTGCCCTTCATTTTTGCATAAAGTATTTTTTTTACAAAGTTTTTTCAGACAAAACTGTCAACAAATGTCCCAAAGGCAAAATGGTGAAGAAATCTGGAGCATAAATATTACATTATCGAACTGGTCTAGAAATACTGTATTAAAGCGTTTGACATGTCACTACAAGGCATCAAAAGTTTTATAAAAGTTTGGTTACCCTTTAAAAGAAAAGAAAAATCAAATAATCAAATTCTTATCCTTCAGATGGCCTCCTTAGTAGTGTATTTGTACACCAATATGGTTCTTACTAAAGCTGGCCAGATTTTTGTGTGAGGATTCTGGTGATTAGAACAATCTTAAGTCTACAAGGACTGGCATTTTCCCAAGATCTTCCACAAGAGGAAACTATCATCTGAAAAGGTACCTGGGTTCAAGATATGGAAGTCCTATCCTTCCTGACTGAAGGAACTGTTAACACTCCAACCAGCACTGTATCCATTCTTTACTTATCAGGCTACAATTGCTTTAGCAAGAGACTGACAGCAGACCGGACTGGTAACTTAATGAGACTTTCCAGTACTTTTATACTGATGACCCACCTTCACGACATGCCATCAATATCTGATCTTCATGGGTCCAACTCACTGAACCCCCGCCAATCAGCTGTAGCTCCAATCCACTTCAATGGGAGCATCACTGTAGTAACCAGCTGTGTCCGCTACACAATGGATGGAGTTGTAGTGCTGGAGCTAGTGCAGAATTGGCAGGAATGCAAGCGTTGGAACTCCGCTGATCATATTTGTAAGGCCTACCCTGTGGCTAAGCTTTCAATATAGAAGGCATTTCCAGGGAACCTATTTACGCTATATTCCAAAAATAAAATGTAAAAAAAATGTGTGCACTAATAATCAGTTAAGAAATAATTACATCTGGACATTTCCATTTTTCCCTGAATGTTGGTATTCCTCAGTGAACTTACCCATGGTAGGTGGCTTGCATGAGAGCTGTCCAGGCATGGACACTGTCCTGCTTGTTTATGTCTGCATTCTTGTCAACCAGGAGTTGCACTAGCTCCAGCTTGCCAGTAACTGCCGCCATCATTAGTGGAGATGCCCCATCCGCATTAACAGCATTGACCTGACTGGGATCTTCATCCACAATCTCTCTAACCAGAGACAGGTTCCCTAGAAGATATGGTTAGAAAGGCGAATGTATTTAATCTATTACATGGCAAATGGATGATCCGGCCAAATGCCAGGCCATGCAAAATTCAGCATTTTAATAATATATATTGCCTACTGACATCATCTGTTTAGCTGTGAGAAATATCCCATAATGATAAGCAGGACAGTGATGTTTCCCACTGTTGCCCTGAGATTCTTTACCAAACTACATTCTGCAGAAAAATGTTCTACATTTTTGAATCCAGCACCTGAATCTGAATACTTTTGTAATTGCATGTACGGTAATTAATAATTTTCTATAGCCACTCAGTCATTAAATAAAATGTAGAGGTATAGCGCCACCTGCTGTTTTCTCTTTTTTTTCTGCTCAGACATGCTCACTTCCATCCTTTAACTGTCACCAGCTGTATCTGCTGTGGCAGCACCAGGAAGAGAGGTGGACACGCCCCTGAGAAAGGGGCTCTGGATCCATGTGAGATACAGCACTGGTTCCAGTCTTGCTAGAGAGAGACTGTCATGTATATGATGTTTGAATATTCATTTTTACATTAATCGTGGGATAACCCTTTTAACACCATAAAGACAAAGCCTATTTTGGCCTTCAGGACACAAAACCCTTTTCCAAATCTGACATGTGTTACTTTATGTGGTAATAACTTCGGAATGCTTTTAAAGGGATTCTGTCAGCAGGATATTGGGTATAGAGATAATTACATCTCTATACCGGCCTTACTGCTGTGATTGTAGATATGTAAGTGTAATTGTTAATAGGGCAGTAGTTTACATAAAAAAGCGTTTTTATTAACATGTTAAATACCTGGATAAGGAGCCCAAGGGGAGGTCCTGCGAGCCGTTGGAGCCTGGGCACGCCGCAGATTTCGGAGCCCAGCACCGCCCTCCAGCTAATTATGCAAGCCCCTTCAGCGCTGTCTTCTCCTCTGGTTGCAGCACAGACTCTTGTATGCACGGCGCATGCGCGAGATGCGCCTCAGACAACGCTGAAGGGGCGTGCATAATTAGCTGGAGGGCGGTGCTGGGCTCCAACGGCTCGCAGGACCTCCCCTTGGGCTCCTTATCCAGGTATTTCACATGTTAATAAAAACGCTTTTTTATGTAAACTACTGCCCTAATAACAATTACACTTACATATCTACAATCACAGCAGTAAGGCCGGTATAGAGATGTAATTATCGCTATACCCAATATCCTGCTGACAGAATCCCTTTAATTATCCAAGTCTTTCTTACATTGCTTATTCATGATTTATCTAAACTGGTGTAAAGTAGAACTGGTTTAGTTACTCAGAGCAACCAATCAGATTCCAAGTTACCCAGAGAAACCAATTAGATTCCAAGTTTCATTTTTCAGAGCTCCTTTGAAAAATGAAAGGTGGAATCAGATTAGTTGCTATGGGACAACCAAGTCAGGATTTCTTTACAGCAGTTTTGGTAAACCTCCCCCATTGTTTATTGAAAAAGCCAGTCGGATGACTAATGAAATGTCTTCAAGAAAAAATACCAGTCCAGTTGCTCTGACTTATCACTAAAGATATGACCCACAGGTGTTTCAGAGAATTTATTACAACTGTCATGAAAAAAAAAATCATATTAACAATAATATTTAGCTCAAAGATTTCTTTTTTTACAAGGAGAAAAAGCACCACAAAACATTTTACACCATTTCTCCCGAGTGAAGCAAATCTCTTATGTGGTCCTTTCTGGCTGTTTGGGCACATAGCAGGGCTCAGAAGGGAGGGAGAACCATTTGGCTTTTGAAACCCAGATTTTACTGGAATAGGTTTAGGCGCCATGACAAACTTGCAGCACCCGCGCCATATCGAACTTGCAGCACTCGAGGTACCAGTACAGTGGAAACCCCAAGAAACAGCCCCATTTTTGAAACTACACCCCAAGGAATTCAGTTAAGGATGTAGTCATGGTTTTATCCTGCAGGTGTGTCATAAAATACATTAACATCGGACCATGAAAAGAAATAATGTATTTTTTTCTAACAGCATGCCCCTTTAAACCCATGTTTTTTGCTTTTTTACAAAGATTAAAAGAAGAAAAAGGCATCACATAATGTGTTGCGCAATTTCTCCCACGTATGGAAATTCCCCAACTGTGTTCAGTGCTCAGAAGGGAAGTAGCTGGATTTTGTAATATGAAATCTGGTGAAATGGTTTTTCAGAGCCATAATTTTTTATTTTCTTGTTAACTGTAGGGGCTCGTTTTTTGACATATCAAAAAAGTGTAGTTTTTATAGTTTTATTGGTATTATGATGGGGTGGTACATTTGGATTTTTGATTGCTTTTTAATGTTTTGGGAAGTTGTTTTTTAGCCACTATTTTTTGGTGATAGATGAACAGGAAACTAAGTTTTTAATTCCAGGAAAACAGCTCCTTCTGGGTAACTACGTTTTAACAGAGCCGAGCAAACAAAGTTGCTGTCTGAGTAGCCTCAGAGTACTATTCCTACTTACGGAGAGCACCAAGCACGCATGAGGAATATTGTAAGCCAGTCAACATTCTAGGTTCTGAGAAAAAAATATGTTCATTAGAGGGCCTAGCAGAAATATGTACATGGCAAACCATTGGCACCCCACAACTGAATCTCAGATAGGGGAGTTGGTCGATGGAGTGATAGAGGGAGCCCCCTTTCTCTGTCTACCAACTTAGATACCACAGTTGCTACTGACCACAGCATTTAAAGGGTTATCACTGATTCTAGCAGTTGCAGCATGAGCAGGGCTATGCAATACAGCCCCTTACCTGCCGATGATCTCTGTTGTGACAGTGATCTGGTGGTGTGGAACTAGCACCCGATAGCGACAATAATATGGCTTAACATACATTGCATTCGGAAAGTCTTCAGACCATTTCACTTTTTTCATATTTTATGTTGCTGCCTTGTTATAAAAGAAAAATCAAGTTTCCCCTTCATCTGTCTGCAATCAGCCCCCTTTAATATATAATTTAAAAAAAAAACAACAAAAAATATGAATTTTAGAAATGTTTGCAAGTTTATTAAAAAGGATCTATAATTTTGCATGGACATACAGATGTAGTGAGCTAAACCTGATGGTTAACGCGTTAAAGTGTAAGAACTCAGCCCTGACGTACTGGGGGGAAGCTGCTTTACAAGCTGCTATCTCCTGAATGGTACCAAATCTGCTTATACTTTCATTTTCAGCTTCATTCACAGCATCCTGATTTCTATGGGTGATATCTTCCCCTGCACTGATCAGATTTATGTCATTTTGATATTGTCTGAAAGCCTGAAATGTCAGCTGGTACCAAACCAGAGATATGAGAAGCTAAAGCAGACCACTCCCTCCCTGTCAGTGTGGAAGATAATGAGGGACAGATGACTATTAAGAGACTAAAACACATATTTACTCATGCCGATGCTTACTGATTTCATGTAACTGCAGGGCTTGTCTCTGGTTAGCTGGATGTGAGAGGATACACACTGCTCAGGAGTAGTGGGGAAGTTATCTGCATTCTGATCGGTCCTGCTAGTTCATGTGAAGAGAGCAAAGACATATGGGAAGTGAGCAAAATACAGGATGGCCTCAAGGACAGGGCAAACATCACCACAGGAAGTGCAGCAGAGGCCATATTAGGAAGATGCTGAAATAGAGGCACAGAGAAATAGGGTTGCTAAGGGCTGAATACAGGTATCAGAAAGGTAAAATTAACTGAAAAATAAAGCTTCATGAATATCTGCCCTTCAGCATCACATATGTTAAAGAAGAACTCCCGCAAAAAAATGTATTCTCTGTCCTGCTAGAAATGTACATGATGTAATCTGTAGTGAATGTCATTTTCTTACCAGTGGCTGAATTTGTGATTTATATCTCCCTGATGTTTCTCATCTGTGTCATGTGACCAGTAATCAGACTCACCAACTGACACTTATGTGTGGACAGGAAGTCTCTTTCTCTATGTATTCCTATTGGAGCCTCACTCTCAGTCTCATAGGAATGAATAGAGAAGTAACTGGCTTCCTGTCCTGTGTCAGTTGGAGATCAGAGAGCTGGTCACATGTCACAGCTACAATAAGAAGAGAGGGGATATCTCACAGATACAGTCACTGATGAGAAGATTGCATGCACTACAGATTATATCATGCAGCTTTCTAACAGGTGAGAGAATAAAACATTTTGCGGGAGTTCTACTTTAAGAATTTCATTTTTGGTAGTGAAACGGCAGCTACACTTTAAGTAAACAATGGCAAGAAAATGTTAATTGACTTTCAATGCCTTTTGTCACAAGATAACACTGTGACGTGTTATCAGACTCAATTTTAGCTCAGAGAAAAAGCCCATCTATAAGGTCTCACAGCCAATGCATGGCAGAGCAATAACTTTACCATGAGGAGTAAAGAACTGCCTGGAGAGCTCAGAGAAAGGACTTTGTGGAGGATACAAAAAGCTTTCTGCTACACTGAAAGTTCCCAAGAGCACAGTGGCCTCCATAATTTTTAAATGGAAGAAGTTTGGAACAGCCAGGACTATTTCTAGAGCTGGCCCCAAACCAAACTAAGTAAAGCTACTTTCACGTTAGCGTTTTTACTGGATCCGGCAGGGTTCAGCTAAAATGCTTCCGTTACTGATAATACAACCATCTGCATCCAGTATGAATAGATCCGGCTGTATTATCTGTAATATTGCCAAGACGGATCCATCATGAACTCCATTGAAAGTCAATGGAGGACGGATCCGTTTTCTATTGTGTCAGATAGCGTCAGAGAAAACGGATCCATCCCCATAGACTTGCACTGTGGATCATGACGGATCCGTCTTGCTCCGCATCCCAGGACTGAAAGAAAAATGCTGCTTGCTCCGGTTTGCTCTCCAGTATGAAAACGCAACCAAACAGAACGGAATCCATTTTGGCGCATAGCGTTCTGTTTAGTTATGTTTTGTCCCCATTAACATTGAAAGGGGACAAAACGGAAGCGTTTTTTTTCCAGTACTGAGACCCTATGATCGACCTTAATACCAGAAAATAGTGTGAAAGTAGCCTAATCAGGGTAAAAAGGCCTTGGTAATAGAGGGGAAAAAGAACCTAATGGTCTCGATGAGCTCCAAAAACCCTGTGTGCAAATGGGAGAAACTTCTAGGTCAACCATCAATGCAGCATTCCACCAATCTGGTCTTTATAGCAAAGTGCATAGAAAGAAGCCTCTACTCAGTAAAATATGCATAAAAGTTTGCATAAAAGCACCTGAAGGACTCTCTGACTGTGAAAAACAAGATTCCCTGGTCTGATGAAACCAAGATTGAACTTTTTTGGCCTCAATTCCAAGGATCAAGTTTGGAAGAATCCAGGCAATGCCCAGTATAAGCCATACAGTGAAGCATGTTGTGACAGCATCATGCTGAGTTTTAGTAGGTGGGACAGCGAGATGGACAAGCTGAATTGAGATTTGAGATAATTCTAGTGAAAATCTGATCCAGAGTGCCCTGGACCTCAGACTGGGACGAAATTTTACCTTCCAACAAGATAATGTGAATGTCCTTGAGGGCCCAGTCCTGACTTGAAGCTAATCAAACATCTCTGGAAAGACCAGAAAATGGCTGTACATTGACGGTCCCCATCCAACCTGACAGCACATGAAAGGATCTGAAGAGAAGAATGGCAGAAAATCCAGGTGTGCAAACCCTGTGGCATTATACCAAAGATGTCTGGGGGTTGTAATCACTGCCAAAAGTGCTTCAAGGAAGTACGGAGTAAAAGGTCTGAATACTTATGTCAATTAAGTTTTTAATTTTCAATAGGTTAGCTAAAGATTTCTAACATTTTGTTTTGACTTTGTCATTACGGGGTAAGGCGTGCAGAATGATGGGGGAAAAACTTGAACTTTTTTTTTTTTTTATTTTAGCCCAAGGCCGCAACAAAATGCAAAAAAAGTGAAAGGATCTGAAGACTTTCCTAATGCACTGTATATCAATTAAGAGTTTATATTTACAATAGTCTTTGCTCACTTTCCTATAGCATATTTGATATGTACTACTTGATTCCAGGGCTGTGGAGTCGGAGTCAGTGTCCATTTTGGTGGAGTCGGAGTCGTTATAAAATGGACCGACTCCAAAAATATATAATAAATTGGTACAGTTAGTTCAATGCAGTATGTGCTGAATATATTTTCATAAGAATTTGGTAAAATGATGAAATGTTCTATAAATGTCTGTTCTATTCCTGAACGAAGGATCTAGGCTTTCAGTTGAGATGACTATGTGCTGCCTTTTATGTAGATGCTCAGAAATGAAGCTCCTCCGCTACAGATCAGATGAAAAAGGCACTGGGAAGGCTGCACTCATCTCATATCTGCTAGAGAACTGGATTAAAGGGGTTTTCTCACTAGTTACAAAGATTAGCTTTCAACATAAAGGGGCAGTTAAAAGAAGACATTTTCTAAATACAGTGGTCAGTAGATTTTACTTTAGTCATAAACTATAGACAGTACAGCAGGTCTCTTACTGCACACAGGTTTCTATGGTCACCTGCAGACCAGAAAGACTGTTATCTGATTGGCTGAGAGCAGTGAAGAATGATGGGACTGAGCTCTGAGTGATTACCTGCAGTAAGCAAAAGGTAGAAGTGTAGTGAGGACTGAGAAGCATGGCTTTACCTGTAATTGTGTTAGAGATATCCTGCTCTGTCAGAGTAAGTTAATGTATGCTAATAACTGCTGGAGACCCACCCACAGCCTGAGGAGACACAGTGAGTGTAAACTGCCTGTCAGCCAGTGAATCAATGTGCCCCTTTAAGGGAAGTACTTCTTAGTATATCTAAACTTTTAATAAACTGTGCATAAACCATTTGTCCAGTGCATGTTCTCTCTGTATGCTTTATGTTTTAGTTTGTTTTTCTCTGATGTAAAACACCTAGGGCCTTATGGATGAAAACTGTCTAGGTTTTTCTTTGTTGCCCATAGAAACCAATCAGAGCTCCACTTTCATTTCATATAGTGCTCTGGAGAAATTAAAGGGGAGCTCTGATTGGTTGCTATGGGCAACAAAGAAAGCCTTAGACCTAGACAGTTTTCATGCATCAGGCCCTTAGTGAGCTGTACCCAGAGAAAATCCTGATACTGGAAGTTCAGAGTATAGATATCTAGTAAAACATCGATTACAAACTTTTTTTTTTCTAATGACATATCTGTATGATTGATTTATGCAAAGTTTGTTTAAAGTTATCACTTAAACATGCGCCATGTATGAGGGAATCGAATTAGGAGTCAGAGTTAAGGGAAATTGAGGAGTTGGAGTCAGGGCTTTGGCTTACCGACTCCACAGCCCTTCTTGATTCACAGTATATATATACACATTGATGTTTTTCAGTCATTTAGTTAAACACAAACAAACACTTGGTGAACATTCCTTTCACAGACGCACACACTTTAGTCAAAATTGGCCGTTGCAGTTGCAATCTGCCCATACGTGGTGAATGAAATCGCAGGATTGATGAAAGATATTTCTTCTGACTACTGGCCGAAAATGTTAAACACGGCTGAATTCATTTAAAACAATAATAGTATGTCATCTGTCAGCTAAAATAATCTTACGCTAAAATTTCACCAAACGTTCGTTTTAGTTGAAATCGTCTATTTGGATCAACTTCAGATTAATGTGTATGGCCACCTTTAGGGCTTGTGTTTACACATAGCAGCTCGTGGGAATGAGGTTTACAAAAATCCATGTTCTTTTCCCCAAACAACCCCAGATGAATAAAACACATTTTCACTCAAAATACAGGGCAATACTATGCATTAGTAGGGATGCCCACACACAAAGCCACAAAGCAAACTGGGCTACTCAGCAACCTTGTTTTTTTGCTTTCCATATAAAAGACACACACCAGGACTCACTGAGGAGGGATCGCTGAGGATGTTGACATTGTCACTGTTCATTTTACACATAGCACAGACTAGAGGGTACATCTAAGAAAATTCACTACAATGTGCACAGACAAATAACATACCCATTTTCACAGCATGAAAAACGTCAGGTCGCCTCTTTTCCTCATCTGTATTATAAAAAAAAAAACAAAATAGGTAAAGTTGAAATGGAGCGTAAAAAACAGATGTAAATTATCCAATATGCAGCATAGTGGTTGGTTGCTGTGGATCTGCTCCACGTTTTCTGTGTGAATGTATCAATTTGTAGTACAATGCATTACAAGGTGGTGAAAATGACACAAGTGACATACAACACGATAAACCTGCCGCCGCTGGGCACGTTAGACAAAACTTCTCTTCATCAGGGTTCATGTACATGAGCATATGTGCCCCATGCCCATGCTGCGGACTGCAAATAGTGTTTCGCAATGCACAGGTGCCATCCGTGTGCACACCATGTGCAGGTGCGGACCCATTGACTTGAATGGGTCCACGATTAGCAAGAGACCGTTCACGCCACAAAAACATAGGACGTGTTTTTTTTGTTTTTTTTTACGGCGGTATGGAGGCACAGAGCAAAATCCCACAGCTTCCGTGTCTCCATTCCACATGTTGAGGATTGCAGACCCATTCAAGTCAATGGGTCCACATTCGTGATATGGAGTGCACAAGGCTGATGCCTGTAAAAATTCTATTAGAAAGCTGCTGAACGTTTTATTCACATACAGGTTGTCCAGGATTTTGGTACTGATGGCCTATTTTTAGGCAGGGGTCCGATAATCAGCTGTTTAGTAAGAGCTCTGGTGCAGACTGCTCCCAGCACTACAGTTATCAGCTCTGTCCACTACACAACAACCTAAAAAATATGTGAAGTGAGAATAAAATCTACGCAGTTGCAGAGATGTGTTCGATCAGTGCTGATGTATTGAGCTCTCAGAGCACCGACTACACTAGAAAAATATTGCATCCACTTGTCGTGTGAGAGCAGAACTAGCTAAACAGGTTTGCATGTAAACACAAGTGTTCTCATTCACAGACAGCAAGCAAATAGATTGAAAATGGTAAGAAATTGAAACTAAGTATACTAGAAATTGGTGCACTTTAATTTATGGAGTGACTGAAGTCTATGGGCACCTTGGCATCAGATCTTTATTTACTGAATTGCATCAATGATGTGCTAAAAATGATTTATTGTTTATCTCCTGCGGCCTGCATACATTCTCATACATTGCAGGCTGCTCAGCCACACCCACAGTGAAATCAATCAGACAATGGCCCTGATTTACCAATGTGAATTTGGCACAGCTAGGGTTTATACCCTTTTTCAACTTACTCGCC
Organism: Rhinella marina; assembly: GCA_900303285.1. NCBI lineage: Eukaryota > Metazoa > Chordata > Amphibia > Anura > Bufonidae > Rhinella > Rhinella marina. The sequence goes on along the minus strand of ONZH01016110.1, from coordinate 11,361 downwards.
AAGGCAGTGGGGCTTAGCGGAAAAGGCAGGCAAAAAGTATGCTAATAACAGAAAGACTTGGTATATCACACAGACGGCACCTGACTGATTTCACTGACTATAATGGGGTCCAGAATTTAAAATAGCACAACAAGCTGCACTACATTGCCCAGCATTCTTCTATGCTGAATGCTGAGACTATTGTGGCTAAAATTTAATAGGAAAAAAACACAACACAAATCAATAGGCAAATAAAGAGAGGAAGAGCCGCCTCGTACCAGTCTTAGGTCGAATTGTGGTTATAGAATCCAGGTAATCTTTCATGTCTTTGTGTTTGAAGCTCAGCGCGATTTCAAAAGGTGTTTTATCTAAACTGTTAACTTGATCTGGATCAGCACCTCTATCTACCAGCAGCTGGGCCACGCTCACACGTCCATGAAGGGCTGCCAGCATCAATGGACTCCATCCTGTCTTTACACGATAATTCACGTCAGCTCCCCAGTCCAGTAATAACCGTACCACTGCCTCATGAGCGTGCTGGGCAGACGTCATCAGGGCGGTGATCTCTGGCATGTCTTCTCTGTGGCCTTTGCTACTCACTATGTTGACATCAAAATGGTCATAATTGTCCACAAAAGCTCCACTTTCAAGAAGCAGCTTGACTACGCTTGCATGGCCTCCTCTTGAGGCCACCGTCAGGACACTTGCTCCTAGACGATTCTGGGCATTGACATCAGCACCGTTCTCCAACAGTATAACTGCAACATCTAAATGTCCAGACCTGAAGAGTCAAAGAAGAAGAGATTAAAATTGTACAGCTTCAGCGTTACAGTACATAGAAGAGCTAGAGCTTTATAAAACAGACTACGGCAAAAGGGTTATGCTTCAGGGTATGTACCCGGGTTACATAATCTTTCCAAATACCTTGTTAACTGCCTACACAATTTTGCGGATATCATCACACTTTTGATGCTAAACCAAGCAGTGATTGACAAGATCACCAGCCTTCAGTATGGCACTGCACATCTGCTAGTTCTACTAAATGCACACCGCTTATGGACAAGTTGTGTCACATGCCCCCCATCAGTGGCCACGTTACGGCAAGTTGGCAGCTAAGAACACTGTATTTATATCAAGTGGCAGCGCTGGTCAGAGGAGAAGTCTTGGACATAAGGGATATAAAATATTATATGAGTAAGCTGGTCATACTGCTATTTCCAGCACACTCGTGAAAGTTAACATACAGTGGCCAAACCCCTTAAAGGGAATGCGTCACTTTTCATTTTTCCTGTTAGCTAACACCAGACAGTGATGCATAGCCTTTTCTCTTATCTGATTTTATTTCCTGATTGTAGATTTTTTTATTATATTCTCTGAACATGATTATGGGGGCTTCCAACAGCCTTTATAGATATGCTTTACAGAAGCCACAATAGACTTGAGGGACCTTATTGACTTAGGCTACATGCACATGAACGTATGTGTTTTGCGGTCCGCAAATTGTGGATCCGCAAATAAAACAGATGACGTTCCGTATGGCATCCGTGTTTCCGTTTTCTTTGCGTATCCATTGTAACAATGCCTATCCTTGTCTGCAAAACGGACAAGAATAGGGCATGTTCTATTTTTTTTGCGGGGCTACGGAACGGACATACTGATGCGGATAGCACACGGTGTGCTGTTCGCATTTTTTGCTGACCCATTGAAATGAATGGGTCCGCATCCTATCCGCAAAAAAAAACGGAACGGACGCGGAAACAAAATACGTTCATGTGCATTGTATTGATTTTTTTTTTTATATTTTAAAAGTACGGGCATTTTCGTTCACGGTGATACCCATGATGTCTATATTTATTGTTATTTAGGTATTTATTTTTTAATTATACGGAAAGGGGGGTAATTTGAACTTTTTTATTTTTTATATATTTTTTAACATTTTTTTTTTTTTACTATTTGAAAGCTCAAATATGGGCTTATATATTGCGGCTTTTTTTTTTTTTTCTTTATGAGCAATTATGGATTTTATAGACTCAGAAATCCAAGAATTGCTCATTTCTTATCCTGGCCTGCCATCTAGTGGCCAGAATAAGAATTGCACTTTGAAAACTGTAATCCTCACCAGCGAGGATTACAGTTTTCATATGGTGTACAGACACCCCGATTGGCCACACGGGGTGTCTGTACACCACCCGGAAGCGAATGCAGTGCGGAGGCACGGCCAGAAACACCACGGAAGCACACCGTAGTGCTTCCGTGGTGTTCCGATCCGTGCCTCCGCTCCGCATCTCCCGGATCGCGGACCCATTGAAGTGAATGGGTCCGCGATCCATGATGCGGGCTGCACACGGCCGGTGCCCGTTTATTGCAGACCCGCCGTATGCGGCCCACAGCACGGGCACGGCCGGAACACGTTCGTGTGCATGAGGCCTAATACAAAGTCCAGGCTTATCTGGACAGGTGTCACATTGATATGTGGTATCCCGCCGTATCCCATTCTTATAACAGACCCTACATCTCTTTTGGGCTCTGCTTTTTTCACAGTACGGGTCACCTCTGATGGGAAATGTTGCCCTGGGATAATTCTGCTGGCATGGCTGGCATGACTGGATGACGCTATCCCACTGCTTTCCTGGTGCTGCTCTCCAAATATTACATTTTTTTATGATTTTTTTCTTGAAAATCAAGATATGTTCCTTGGTTCCCTGCTTTTTGGAACATAAAAGAATTATACAGGGCTACTTGCATTAGGTGGGCTGCAAGTTTCTTATATCAAATGCGGGATTTCCTGACCACGCTATAGTACTGCAGCATTTGGTCTGTATGCAGACAGGTTCACAGACGGTGGTATTTGTGCCACACACAGGAATAAGGCTGCTACTGTCTGGATGTATAGCTGTCATTATGAGGACATTTTTTTGTCTCGATATTTTACAAGTAAGATGTCCCCATTGCAAAGGCCCTTTATTTCTCCAGGCTTCAATTTTTGGTTTACTAAAAGCTTTGGCAGGCCTCTTTGATTTCGGCGTATTGTGCCACATGCCACTGTCTTTCTGACTGAAAGGCACCTGAAAAGGGGTATGCTGGTATAATAATTGTCGACGTACAAGTGGTACCCCTTATATAAAAGAGGGTGCAGGAGATCCCACACTATTTTACCTACCACATTGAGGGAAGGGGGCATTCAGGAGGGCAAAACTGGGTATCTTTGCCCTCAAACTCTAAATTTGTAGGTGTACCCAGATTCGCTCTCACAGAGCTTATACATTTTTAGCCCAAATCATGCTCTATTCCTTGGCAAATATTGGCAAAATTGAAGCCTGCCTTTAAAAAGGACAAGTGACTCGTCCACAGCAATGTTTTTTTTCTGGGGTGTAGGCCTCTTTAAATTTTCCATTTAAATAATTTATAAGGGGTCTAATTTTATAAAGCCTGTCATGGGTGGGGTCATCACGTGGGGGGTACTGTGTGTTGTCAGCGAAGTGCAGAAATCGCAGGATTGTCTCGAATCATTGTCTTGTCATTACTTCCCTGTACATGGGGGTATCGTACAAGACATCAGATGACCAGTAAGATCTCACAGTAAGATCCCATATTTAGAAGGAGGCCCCAAAATTTTAAAATGTCCGCCACAACAGGGAACCATACACCATTCTTAGCGTAATATGAGGTGGGGTGACTAGCGATGATTTGAGCAGCGTATAAATTGGTCTGCTCAACCATCAAGTTTATCAGTTCTTCTGATAAGAAGATTTAAAAAAATTCCACCTCCCTAAAACCCGTAACATCATAACGGATGCCTGTGACAGAATTAAATTCTGGAACAGACGGAGCATATGACTCTGTGGGCATCCATTCGGGGTCAATGGTGCTAGTGCCAGGCAAAGAGTCACGTCTGCGACTTTGCTGCGGCTCGTCATCACTAGTGTTAGCGGACGATGACGAAATTTGAAACTGTTCGGTCTCGCTTGCACTTTCTGTATCAGAACAGATAAATGCCTCTTCTGCCTTATACATACAGTCAGACATTTTATACGGTGCAAACTACAACTTAAAATATATATATTATTTTTGTATATTTTTTTATATATTTTTGGGGGGATTTTTAATTTTTTACTTACTTTACTTACCCTAACACTACCCCAAACTATTTCTATTTAACTGCTAGTACTCTGGCTAACTAACTATGGCTAATCTACTTACCTATAATTTGTATAATTGTATATAGTATTTTTTTTTTTTCTTCTTCTTCACGCCTAACTCCAAACTACTTCTAGCTAACTGCCAGTACACTGGCAAACTAACTAATAACCAGTAATTTTTATAATTTTTTTTAATATATATACTATTTTATTTTTTTAACAAACGCGTGACGGATTAGGTCCGGATGCGTTCAGGAAAAATCGCACCATTTTGCATAGGGTTGGTATCGATAATTCGATACTGAATCGATACTTTTATACCAGTATCAATTCGGCACCGGAATTTCCTATTTTGCGATACTAAAATGAAAAATTTTCTTACCTGCCCTGCGCCGCGGCTCCGGCGCTCCTCTTCTTCTCCAGGCCCGCGCTGCACTGTCCTGACCGCGTACAGCGTCAGGACGTAGTGTGTGCACTCTGACCTGACGCTGCACGCAGTCATGTGACAGTGCAGCGCCGGGAAGAGAAGAAGAGGAGCGCCGGAGCGGAGCCGCGGCGCAGGACAGGTAAGAGATTTTTTTTATTTTATTTTGATGGGGGCACAGTGGGCTGATGTTAGGTCTCATGGGGGCACAGTGGGCTGATCTGAGGTTGATGGGGGCACGGTGGGCTGATGTTAGGTCTGATGGGGGCACGGTGGTGTCACGAGTGGGCTTGCGCCTGGAATCAGACGCTCTGCGCGGCTTTCTAAGTGACATGTTTGACAGGCTTCCCTGTGGTTTGGGTGCTGTTCTCCACACCCCTTCCCCTCAGCTGTTGCCGCTTGGCAATTAGCTTTCTGCTATTTACCTCTTCCTCTCCCAGTATCCCTTGCGGGTTATATCTTCTACATCCCTGATTGAGAGTGGTGTGGATCTCGGCTGAGATCCAGTTGCTGAGTTCTACTTAAAGTTAAGTGTTTTCCCTTCCTTTGGTTATTCCCGTTTTGAGTCTCTTGTTCCTCCTTATGCTTGGAGGAACAGGTTACTCTCTTGTGTCATTAGACTGCAGGGTGATCTAGGGTTTATCAAGATTAGGTTCCTGCGTATGGGCTTTCCTACCACCCGGGTTAGCTCATACTGGTAGCCAGCTAGGGCCTAGTCTTAGGGTCCCCTGCAGGAGGTGACCAGTTCCCTGGTTTTGTCTGTTCCCATCCTTCTTACGCTCGGTGTGGCCTTTCCCCCCACACCAGAGCGTGACATTATAACCCGCCAACAAACAAAATTTATGTCATTTTGTGCTGACATGGATGCTATTGCTGCACTGGCTGAACGGCTGCAGGGACTCAGCTTGGAGGTGGCTGACATCCGCAACCAGATTCAGAGACCACCGGCTGGTGGTTCTGGGGGTGCTGAGTGTCAGGCCTGTTTGGAGCCTAAGGTCCCCCTCCCGGATAGATTTTCTGGGGAATGTGATAATTTTGTTCTATTTAGGGAGGCGTGCAAATTGTATTTCAGACTGCGGCCACATTCTTCTGGTAATGAGGAACAGAAGGTTGGTGTGGTCATCTCGCTGCTTAAAGGGGATGCGCAGTCATGGGCCTTTTCTCTGCCGACCGGATCGCAGTCTCTCCGGTCAGTAGATGAATTTTTCAAGGCTTTAGGGATTATCTATGATGACCCGGATCGTATCTCCCTGGCTGAGACCCAGATACGTGACCTTTGTCAGGGTAAGCGGCCGGTTGAGACCTATTGCTCTGAGTTTCGGAGGTGGGCGACCAATACTGAATGGAACGATCCGGCTTTACGTAGCCAATTCTGTCAAGGTTTGTCTGAAAGGCTGAAGGACGCTTTGGCCTTTCAGGAAACTCCTGTGTCTTTGGAGGCCGCTATGTCTCTGGCTGTACGCATGGATAGGCGCCTGAGAGAGCGATCTAGGGGCCCCCGCTCTCAGGACATACTATCACATAGTGTACCGGCTTCTTATGACACTTTGGGTGAATATTCCCCTAGGTTGATGTCTGGGGATGAACCTATGCAATTAGGGGGAGCCACTCCTGTAGCCACCCGCAATCATCTTGGTAATAAAAAGGGTGTGTGTTTTTTCTGTGGTCAGAAAGGACACTTTATCAATGTATGTCCATGCTTTCTATCTCTAAAAGAGAGAAAAGAAAAGGGGGCGTTGAATTCTCATCTCACTCTTGGTGGAGTGGGTAGGGAGACTGAAAATGTGCATTTGTCTTCATCCTGCAGTACCCGTTTTCTCCTGACTGCCGAGGTGGCGCTAGAGTCAAAGGTTGTGAAAATTGAGGTGTTTATTGACAGCGGGGCAGGGGTGAACTTGATTGATGCTCAGTTTGTCCGTATGCATGGATTGTCACCAAGTTCTTTGGATAAGAGGATTTCTGTGTTTGCCATTGATTCTGCACCTCTCTCTCAGAAGTGTTTGTCTCAGATGGTGCATGATATCAAATTAAGAGTGGGTGAATTTCATCAGGAGCTTATTTCATGTTTTGTGTTGGAAGGTCTTCCTGCTCCTGTGGTTCTAGGTTTACCGTGGTTAAGCAAACATAATCCGTCCATTGACTGGCATACTAGACAAATTGTGGATTGGGGCGATTATTGTGTTAACAATTGCCTTAATACATCTTTTTCTGCTTTAACCACTAAGACTCTTCCTTCTTTTATATCGGATTTCGCTGATGTATTTTCTGAGGGTGGATGTCAGGATTTACCCCCTCACCGGGAATACGATTGTCCTATCAATCTTATCCCTGGAACAAAATTGCCTAAATCTCGGCTGTATAACCTTTCTGGACCTGAGAGAACGGCCATGAAGGAATATATTGCTGAGAGTTTGGCCAAAGGACATATTAGGCCTTCCAAATCTCCTGTGGCAGCAGGGTTCTTTTTTGTTAAAAAAAAGGACGGATCCCTTAGGCCATGTCTGGATTTCCGTGAACTCAATAGGATTACTGTCCGTGATCCGTACCCCCTTCCTTTGATTCCTGACTTGTTTAACCAGATTGTGGATGCCAAGGTGTTCTCCAAGTTGGACTTAAGGGGGGCATATAATCTGGTCAGGATCAAGGAAGGGGATGAATGGAAGACGGCCTTTAACACTCCTGAGGGCCACTTTGAGAACCTGGTCATGCCTTTTGGGTTGACCAATGCTCCTGCTGTCTTCCAGCATTTTGTTAATGACATTTTTCATCATCTGGTGGGGAGGTTTGTAGTCGTGTATTTGGATGACATACTAATCTATTCTCCAGATATTGTGACACATCAGGATCACGTGAGGCAGGTGTTACAGATCTTAAGAGATAATAAGTTGTATGCAAAATTAGAGAAATGTGCTTTTGCGGTACATGAGGTGCAATTCTTAGGATACCTGCTTTCATCTTCAGGTTTTCGTATGGATCCAGAGAAAGTCGGTGCTGTTCTGAACTGGGACCGACCTGAAAATCTGAAGGCTCTTATGCGATTTTTGGGGTTCACCAACTATTACCGAAAATTTATTAAGAACTATTCGACTATAGTTAAACCCTTAACTGACATGACTAAGAAAGGGACGGATGTCTCTGTGTGGTCTGATGCAGCATTGCAAGCCTTCTCTGCTGTAAAGGAGCGCTTTTCCTCTGCCCCTATATTGGTGCAGCCAGATGTGTCACAACCTTTCATTGTGGAGGTTGACGCATCCGATGTGGGGGTAGGAGCTGTGTTATCACAAGGCCCGTCACCTGGTAAATGGCGCCCATGTGCTTTTTTTTCGAAAAAACTCTCTGCGGCGGAGAGAAATTATGATGTGGGTAACAGAGAGTTACTGGCCATTAAGTTGGCTTTTGAGGAATGGCGTCATTGGTTGGAAGGGGCGATTCATCCAATCACGGTATTCACTGATCACAAAAATCTGGCTTACCTGGAGTCGGCTAGACGACTTAATCCGAGGCAGGCCAGATGGTCTTTGTTCTTCACCAGATTCAATTTCATTGTCACATACCGTCCTGGGGTTAAGAATGTGAAGGCGGATGCCTTGTCACGTAGTTTTCCCGGAGGTGGTGATTTTGAAGATCCTAGCCCTATACTGTCTGAAGGAGTGGTGATATCCGCTCTTTACCCTGATCTTGAGGCTAAAGTGCTTGAGGCCCAGGGAGATGCGCCGGAGTCTTGCCCTTCCGGGAAGTTGTTTGTTCCTTCTGATTTGCGTTGTAAGGTGTTTGAGGAGCATCATTCTTCGGTGCTTGCGGGACACCCTGGGAGTAAATCCACTGTCGACCTCATCTCTCGTAGATTCTGGTGGCCAGGTCTGCGTAAGTGTGTTGAGGAATATGTGTCAGCCTGTAGTGTCTGCGCACGCTCTAAGGTGACACATACTCGTCCCTCTGGACCCCTACTTCCATTACCCATCCCGTCCAGACCATGGACTCACCTATCCATGGACTTCATCACTGATCTGCCTGAGTCGTCTGGTAAGACAGTTATTCTGGTGGTTGTAGATCGTTTTAGTAAAATGGCGCACTTTATTGCATTACCCGGACTCCCCAATGCGAAAACTCTTGCACAAGTGTTTGTTGACAACATTGTGAAACTTCATGGCATTCCCACTGACGTGGTCTCTGATCGTGGGACTCAGTTTGTGTCCAGATTCTGGAGGGCGTTCTGTACTCGGCTCGGGGTACAACTGTCTTTCTCCTCTGCCTTTCATCCCCAGACGAATGGACAGACTGAGCGTACCAATCAGAATCTGGAGACTTATTTGAGATGCTTTGTCTCTGAGAACCAGGAAGAGTGGTCCTCGTTTTTGTCTCTGGCTGAGTTTGCCATAAATAATCGCAGACAGGACTCCACTGGTAAGTCACCATTTTTTGGTGCATATGGCTTTCACCCGCAGTTTGGCACATTTTCTGGTTCTGATACTTCTGGTATTCCTGAGGAAGAACGTTTTTCGTCATCATTGTCTTCCATATGGCGAAAAATTCAAAATAACTTGATAAATATGGGTAACAAGTACAAACGTGTGGCTGACAGGAGACGCATGAATGGTCCGGACCTAAATGTGGGTGATTCTGTGTGGCTGTCTACTAGGAACATTAAGTTGAAAGTTCCTTCTTGGAAGCTGGGTCCAAGATTTATTGGCCCATATAAAATCACGGCCATTATTAATCCTGTAGCATTTCGTCTTGAACTTCCTCAGGCCCTGAAAATACATAATGTGTTTCACAGATCTTTGTTGAAGAGGTATGTTGAACCTCTGGAGCCATCTCCCTTGCCACCCGTGCCTGTCTTGGTGGATGGTAATTTGGAATTTCAGATTGTCAAGATCATTGATTCTCGAGTTCTTCGTGGTACCCTTCAATATCTGGTTCATTGGAAGGGTTATGGTCCTGAGGAGAGGTCATGGGTACCGGCATCTGACGTGAATGCCGGTCGTTTGATAAAAGCCTTTCACAGGTGTCACCCTGATAAAGTTGGTCCTGGGTGCCCGGTGGTCACCCGTAAAAGGGGGGGTAATGTCACGAGTGGGCTTGCGCCTGGAATCAGACGCTCTGCGCGGCTTTCTAAGTGACATGTTTGACAGGCTTCCCTGTGGTTTGGGTGCTGTTCTCCACACCCCTTCCCCTCAGCTGTTGCCGCTTGGCAATTAGCTTTCTGCTATTTACCTCTTCCTCTCCCAGTATCCCTTGCGGGTTATATCTTCTACATCCCTGATTGAGAGTGGTGTGGATCTCGGCTGAGATCCAGTTGCTGAGTTCTACTTAAAGTTAAGTGTTTTCCCTTCCTTTGGTTATTCCCGTTTTGAGTCTCTTGTTCCTCCTTATGCTTGGAGGAACAGGTTACAGTATATACTGGCGTATAAGACTACTTTTTAACCCCTTAAAATAATGGCTACAGTGGGGGGTCGTCTTATACGCCGGATATACGGGGGCCGCACTGTGTGAGGTGTTTTTTTTTTCCCCGTCAGCGCGTAGAGAGCCCTGCTCTTAGCATACTGAAGTAGCATACTATTCTCTATATTCTCAGGAGGATTTTGAAGGCTTTTAAAGGGAAACTGTCATGCCAGCAAGACCTGTTACAATATCGCAGCTTACAGTTATGATCACCAGGCACTTGCTCTCTTGTTTGTTTTGCAAAGTTTTAGCTTTACCGTACATGTTTGAAACAACCTTATGTTTATAAGTGACAGTTTTGCTGCTATATACAGTACCTGCATGTCATATGCATTTGAATTAAAATTAACATGTTGAAATCAAAGCAGACTTTTTTTCATTTGGGAGAGGGGTAGTCTTATACAGTGAGTATATACCAAATTCTATATTTTTAGGGCAGAAGTTGGGGGTCGTCTTATACGCCCAGTCGTCTTATACGCCGGCATATACGGTACTCTCTTGTGTCACTAGACTGCAGGGTGATCTAGGGTTTATCAAGATTAGGTTCCTGCGTATGGGCTTTCCTACCACCCGGGTTAGCTCATACTGGTAGCCAGCTAGGGCCTAGTCTTAGGGTCCCCTGCAGGAGGTGACCAGTTCCTGGTTTTGTCTGTTCCATCCTTCTTACGCTCGGTGTGGCCTTTCCCCCACACCAGAGCGTGACAGGTGGGCTGATGTTAGGTCTGATGGGGCACGGTGGGCTGATGTTAGTCTGATGGTGGGCACGGTGGGCTGATGTTAGGTCTGATGGGGGCACGGTGGGCTGATGTTAGGTCTGATGGGGGCACGGTGGGCTGATGTTAGGTCTGATGGGGGCACGGTGGGCTGATGTTAGGTCTGATGGGGGCACGGTGGCTGATGTTAGGTCTGATGGGGGCACGTGGGCTGATGTTAGGTCTGATGGGGACGGTGGGCTGATGTTAGGTCTGATGGGGGCACGGTGGGCTGATGTTAGGTCTGATGGGGCACGGTGGCTGATGTTAGGTCTGATGGGGGCACGGTGGGCTGATGTTAGGTCTGATGGGGGCACGGTGGCTGATGTTAGGTCTGATGGGGGGCACGGTGGGCTGATGTTAGGTCTGATGGGGGCACGGTGGGCTGATGTTAGGTCTGATGGGGCACGGTGGGCTGATGTAGGTCAGATGGGGGCACGGTGGGCTGATGTTAGGTCTGATGGGGGCACGGTGGCTGATGTTAGGTCTGAATGAGGGCACGGTGGGCTGATGTTAGGTCTGATGGGGGCACGGTGGGCTTATGTAGGTCTGATGGGGGCACGGTGGGCTGATCTGAGGTCCTGATGGGGGCACGGGGCGGGATCCTGATGGGGCCGGGGCTGAT
>ONZH01016108.1:0-28401 GCA_900303285.1 Rhinella marina | reverse complement strand
CTATGCCAATTTATACTCAACTGACTCATCTTGTCAAGATGGCTCGGCTCTTTTAAATGATATCTCTCTACCTTCTGTCACACAAGGGAACCTAACAGAATTAAATAAACCCATCACTAAATTGGAAATTAAATCAGCCATAAATAATCTGCATAACTCTAAAGCCCCAGGTCCAGATGGCTAATGGAGAATTCTATAAGATTGTGTGAGATTCTATTACCCCAACTTTAAAGGGATTAAGGTAGGTTCCCAGGAGGTTAAAGTGACTCTATTCACTGATGATGTGCTGCTATACTTTAGTGACCCTCAACATGATCTGCAGAGGACAATGCAATTTATCACCAACTTCGACTTAATCTCAGGCTATCATATTAATCCTGGGAAAAGCGAGATCTTGGAGCTTGGGAAACAGCTGCGGCCTGCCTTCTGGGAAACTTTAGGATATGGTCTAAAACCTACCAGATCTTATATTACATACGTAGGCATCAAGATAGGGAAAATACCTAGTAGTATATACACCCCCCAATATTCCAGAGAATTAAGCAGGAACTTTCCCGATTGCAAAACCTTCCCCTTTCTTTCCTGGGACGTTGTCACCTGATTAAAATGGTATCCTTTGCGAGATTGCTGTATCAGCTACAGACCATCCCGATATTAATAAAACACAAAGACATTCAAGAACTTAACAGAGCCTTCACACACTTTATTTGGGTGGGGAAAAAGTCTTGTATAGCATTACACAAACTGATGCATACCAAATGGGTTGGAGGTGTAAACTTCACAGATATAAGGGGCTATAACATTGTATGTCTTATGAAACATGTGTTGGACTGGATACATTCCACCTCTTTTTACTCCTGTCTTCCGCTGCATAAAGATCTTGCCTCGCCATGGAACTTGATCTCTTAACTCCACACTGAAAGAGCCTGCTAGCCCAGGATGGTGAAACTCTCGGTACTATTGAGGGACACTATAGCGAATAGAAAGCAGTTAGGAAGAAATTTCACTTACCTTTCCTGATTTCTAAATATATGCCATTTTGGGGTCACCCAAAAAATCAATAAACCAGGATTCTGACATTCCATATCCTCTCTATATAATGCTCTCAGAGCCCTGACACTACTGAGCGCGTCTTACAAGGCTGGGAACAAATAAGGAAGCATGTGACCTCAGAACTTTGGAGAGAGTCCCACTTTAAAATAATGCATATTTCCCAGCTACACTCTCATGTCCTGACCGATTGATAGCATGCCCTAAATGCCAGTTACCTTCGACAGACGTGTGGCATGGCCTCTGGACCTGTCCACAAATCAGTGGATTCTGGGATCAGGTTGTGGAATTCATAAAATCCCCTTTGGGGGATTACGCTTGGGATCCATTGGTGATCATTAGAGATGAGCGAGTAGTGAAATATTCGAAAGTTCGAAATTCGATTCGAATAGACCGCGAAATTCGACTATTCGACCGAATATCGAATCCCATTAAAGTCTATGGGGAAAAAATGCTCGCCACTTGGAAATCTCAATTCGACCACTTGGAGGTCACCAAGTCCACCCTGAAACCTCAGAAAAGGATGCCAACACTGCTGGAATGCAACTGGGACAGCAGGGGAAGCATGTCTGGGTGCATATAACGCGCCCAAGTCGCACTATTACGCCACTATCACAGCCTCTCAACAATACACTCCAAAGACAATGTAACCTCTCTGTAAAGTGAGACCATACAAGGAAACCTTCTTTCCTCTACATTGCCATGGACCCCAAGCCAAACTAGACAAAAAAGAAGATGAAATTCTGCACCCCTTAAAATCACGTTGCCTATGACAACCACAGATGGCATAGGCAAGGGGGAAAGCAAATAGACCCCACCCCTAATTGTCATTGTGTGTGTGTGTGAAATGTGGTCAGACATGTCTTCTTTAAAATGTAAAAACAACTCAAACACATGCAGAAGCCTTAAAATGCCCAAATTGTTGGCGCTAGAGATATCAGTGACCCGACCTGGCCCAGTGTCATGTCTAGCAGGTAAAGCAGTGGGGATGTGGAGGGATGCGTAGGACCGCAAAAGGCAGGAAGAGGCCGTGGGCTGCCAGAGGCTCATGGAAAATTTTGTGGAGGCCCAAGAGGTGAGACGTCTTAAAAATTGTGTGGAGGCTAAAGAGGGTGACACTTCTTAAAATTATGTGGAGGCCCAAGAGCTGAGACCTCTTAAAAATTATGTGGAGGCCCAAGAGGTGCAGACCTCTTAAACATTATGTGGAGGCCCAAGAGGTGAGACCTCTTAAAGATTTTGTGGAGGCCCAAGAGGTGAGACCCTCTTAAAGATTTTTATGGAGGCCCAAGAGGTGACACCTCTTAAACATTTTGTGGAGGCCCAAGAGGTGAGACCTCTAAGATTTTGTGGAGGCCCAAGAGTGAGACCTCTTAAAGATTTTGTGCAGGCCCAAGAGGTGAGACCTCTTAAAGATTTTTGTGGAGGCCCAAGAGGTGAGACCTCTTAAAGATTTTGTGGAGGCCCAAGAGGTGAGACCTCTTAAAGATTTTTGGGGCCAAGAGGTGACACCTCTTAAACATTTTGTGGAGGCCCAAGAGGTGAGACCTCTTAAAAATTATGTGGAGGCCCAAGAGGTGAGACCTCTTAAAGATTTTGTGGAGGCCCAAGAGGTGAGACCTCTTAAACATTTTGTGCAGGCCCAAGAGGTGAGACCTTTTAAACAGTTTTGTGCAGGCCCAAGAGGTGAGACCTGTTAAAAATTATGTGGAGGCCCAAGAGGTGAGACCTGTTAAAAATTATGTGGAGGCCCAAGAGGTGAGACCTCTTAAAGATTTTGTGGAGGCCCAAGAGGTGAGACCTCTTAAAGATTTTTGTGGAGGCCCAAGAGGTGAGACTCTCTTAAACAGTTTTGTGCAGGCCCAAGAGGTGAGACCTGTTAAAAATTATGTGGAGGCCCAAGAGGTGAGACCTGTTTAAAAATTATGTGGAGGCCCAAGAGGTGAGACCTGTTTAAAAATTATGTGGAGGCCCAAGAGGTGAGACCTCTTAAAAATTATGTGGAGGCCCAAGAGGTGAGACCTCTTAAATGTTTTGTGCAGGCCCAAGAGGTGAGACCTCTTAAAAATTATGTGGAGGCCCAAGAGGTGAGACCTCTTAAAATTATGTGGAGGCCCAAGAGGTGAGACCTCTTAAACATTTTGTGCAGGCCCAAGAGGTGAGACCTCTTAAAAATTATGTGGAGGCCCAAGAGGTGAGACCTCTTAAAAATTATGTGGAGGCCCAAGAGGTGAGACCTCTTAAACATTTTGTGCAGGCCCAAGAGTTGAGACCTGTTAAAAATTATGTGGAGGCCCAAGAGGTGAGACCTGTTAAAAATTATGTGGAGGCCCAAGAGGTGAGACCTCTTAAAACATTTTGTGCAGGCCCAAGAGGTGAGACCTCTTAAAAATTATATGGAGGCCCAAGAGGTGAGCCATAAATATATAAATTTTTCTTATTTACGGAGCAATTCTACGGCGGTTAAGGAGGAGGAGGAGGAGGTGGAGGAGGAAATGGCACTTCATACAGATGGCACTTCACTTTTGGCTGCTTTCCACGGTTGGAGAAGCAAAGTCCGGGTCAATCCACTTGCTGTTCATTTTGATTAGCGTCAGCCTGTCGGCACTGTCGGTTGACAGGCGGCTGCGCTTATCGGTTATAATGCCCCCGGCTGCGCTGAACACCCTTTCTGATAGCACGCTGGCGGCAGGGCAGGCAAGCACCTCCAAGGCGTACAGGGACAGTTCCAGCCACGTGTCCAACTTGGAGACCCAGTAAGTGTAGGACGCCGAGGGATCGGGGAGGACAGGGGTACGGTCTGCCAGGTACTCCCGCAACATCCGCCGATACTTGTCCCTCCTGCTGATAGCGGGCCCCGCAGTGATGGAAGTTGCACGAGGGGGTGCCATGAACGTGTCCCACACCTTGGAGAGTGTTCCCCTGGTGGCTGTGGGCCTGATAGATGTTGTGGGACTCTGGGAGACCCTCTCCTCTCTGCCGCCAGCGATGGTGGGTGGGAAAATCTCCATCATGTTCTGCACGAGTTCCCTCTGGTATTCCAGCAATCGATTTGTCCTCTCCTCTACCGGAATAAAAGAAGAGACGTTATCTTTATACCGGGGGTCCAGGATTGCGAAGACCCAGTACAGTTTTCTCCACTATCCGGACAACACGTGTGTCCCGGGAAAAGCAGCCCAGCATGAAGTCAGCCATGTGTGCCAGACTCTGAATAGGCATGACCTCACTGCCCCCACCAGAAGGATCACTTGCCATTTCCTCCTCTTCCTCTTCCGCCTCCTCTCCGCCCCATCCGCGCTGAACCAATGGGACGCACACAGCCTGACTGCTACCCTCGCCGCCAGCATCCTCCTCCTCTTCCACAGCCACCTCCACGTCGTCCTCCTCCTCATCCTCCTCCTCCTGCAACTGCCACCGTGAAGCAGACAAAAGTGTGGTCTGACTGTGTAGCTCCGTTGCGTCTCCTCCTACCCCCGTCTCCTCTGCGTGCAATGCGTTCTCCCTTATTGCGATGAGGGATTCTTTAAGGACGCCTAGGAGCGGGATGGTTACGCTCACTATAGCGTCCTCGCTGCTGACCTTCTTGGTGGACTCCTCAAAGATACGCAGTACATCGCATATGTCTGCCATCCATGGCCACTCGTGGTTGGCAAACTGAGGGAGCTGAGTTGGAGGCACGCGTGGATTCATAATCTGGTACTCCATCAATGCTCTCTGCTGCTCACACACCCTGGCCAACATGGAATAGGTGGAATTCCAGCGAGTCGGCAGGTCGCACAACAGCCGATGTTCAGGCAAATGGAGGCGTTGCTGGAGTTTTTTTTAAGCTAGCAGCAGCTACAGTTGACTTACGAAAGTGAGCGCACAAGCGCCGCACTTTCACCAGTAGCTCTGCCAGGTTGGGGTAAGTCTTTAGAAATTTTTGGACTACCAGATTAAAAACGTGGGCCAGGCATGGTACGTGATTGAGTTCGGCAAGCTCCAGAGCCGCCACCAGGTTACGGCCGTTATCGCACACGACCATGCCTGGTCCTAGCTGCAGCGGCGACAGCCACATCTCCGTCTGCTGCAATATGGCGTCCCTCACTTCTGGGGCGCTGTGCTTCCTGTCGCCCAAGCTGATGAGCTTTAGCACCGCCTGCTGACGTCTCCCCGCGCCAGTGCTGCAACGCTTCCAGCTAGCGGCTGAGGGAGATGTTAAGGCACAGGAGGAGGAGGAGGAGGGGGTTTATCAGAACCCATGCTGGCAATCTTGGGCGGGGGTGGTAGGTAGGCCGTCTCTGTTTGCGACCCCGTCCCCGCTTCCACTACATTCACCCAGTGTGCCGTCAAAGAGATGTAGCGTCCCTGGCCGCAAGCGCTTGTCCACGAGTCGGTGGTCAAGTGGACCTTTGCGCTGACTGCGTACCTCAGGGCCCGCCTGATGTTACGCGACACGTGCTGGTGCAGGGCGGGGACGGCACTCCGGGAAAAGTAGTGGCGGCTGGGGACGGAATAGCGAGGTGCGGCAGCCGCCATCAGGTCGCGGAAGGCCTGCGTCTCCACAAGCCTAAACGGCAACATCTCCAGGGCCAGCAGTTTGGAGATGTGGCAGTTTAAGGCTTGGGCTTGGGGGTGACTCGAGGCGTACTTCCGCCTGCGGTCGAACGCCTGCGAGATGGACAGTTGTTGGGACGAGGAGTGTGAGGGTGCAGGCGAAGAGGCGGGGGAAGGGGAGGCTGAAGGAGAAGGCCCCAAAGTAGCCGAGGCAGAGGCAGATGTGGAGGTGTCCTGGCTGGAGGTCTGGACCGCAGTGGCAGCACACAACAAAGGGGAAGAGGCAGTGGCAGCAGGACCGGGCGCAGTTTGTATTGCGTTTGCTCTCTCCCACTCAGCCCAGTGCTTGACTTCCAAGTGACGCCGCATGCCTGAGGTGGTCAGATTGCTCTTCTCAGAGCCCCTACTCAGTTTTGAGTGGCAGAGTGTGCAAACCGCGCTCAGTTTGTCATCCGCACAAACATTAAAAAATCTCCACACCACAGAAGTACGAGGCCTCGATGGGGGAGCTTCGCGCGACTGCCCGCTGCCGGGAACAGCTTCGGCCGTGCTGGCTGTGGCCTCACTACTCTGTCTGGACTGTCCTCTGCCTCTGGACATCCCTCTGCCTCTGGACATCCCTCTGCCTCTTGCTGCCTTTTTCGGTGCTGCGCAGACCACCACCTCTCCACTGCTTTCCCCGCTGGACATCACCCCTGGCCAAGTGGGGTCGGTCATTTCGTCATCCACCACCTCCTCTTCCTCACTCTGCTCCTTCTCCTGCCCACTGGACATTCCAACAGCCTCCCTTGATGGCAACTGCGTCTCATCATCATCATCGCTCATGATAACAGATGCTGGTTCAGGGTCCACATCAGCAGGAGATGGCGAAAACTCAAGTGTTTGGGCATCACTACAAACAAATTCCTCTGCTAGCTCCTGGGATTCTTCCGGCACATCTGAAAAAGGACCCGAAAAGAGCTCCTGGGAGGGGTCAAGGGTGGGATGACTCTGTTGGCCAGGTGTGGAGGAAGGAGGGTCAGAGTGAGACTGTGTGGATGACTGGCTGGTGGACAACTGTGTGGAAGCGCTATCGGCTATCCATTGCACCACCTGTTCAACCTGCTCAGGCCTCAACAGCGGTGTAACTCGCCCCCTGCTTAACTGTCCCATAAAGGCAGGGATTCTGGATAAGTGGGATCCTGGCTGACCCTCACCAGCACGCATTGTATCCCCACTGGCTTCAACAAGGCCACCAACAGCATTTCCGCGCCCCCGTCCTCGTCCACGTCCGATTCCGCTAGCCCCCCTCCGCATTTTATTTTTTTTTGGTTGCAAATACAATATTTGGGTATATAATTAGGTATGTGAAATAATTTAGCAAGAGAACGCACAGTACAGTGGCCAATTAAATGGCCTAGATATTGTATATTTCAAGGTACACAGCCGTGTAGTAACTGAACAGACGGTGGGTATTTACACCAGGTATGTGAAATAATTTAGCAAGAGAACGCACAGTACAGTGGCCTATTAAAAGGCCTAGATATTGTATATTTCAAGGTACACAGCCGTGTAGTAACTGAACAGACGGTGGGTATTTACACCAGGTATGTGAAATAATTTAGCAAGAGAACGCACAGTACAGTGGCCAATTAAAAGGCCTAGATATTGTATATTTCAAGGTACACAGCCGTGTAGTAACTGAACAGACGGTGGGTATTTACACCAGGTATGTGAAATAATTTAGCAAGAGAACGCACAGTACAGTGGCCTATTAAAAGGCCTAGATATTGTATATTTCAAGGTACACAGCCGTGTAGTAACTGAACAGACGGTGGGTATTTACACCAGGTATGTGAAAAAATTTAGCAAGAGAACGCACAGTACAGTGGCCTATTAAAATGCCTAGATATTGTATATTTCAAGGTACACAGCCGTGTAGTAACTGAACAGACGGTGGGTATTTACACCAGGTATGTGAAATAATTTAGCAAGAGAACGCACAGTACAGTGGCCTATTAAAAGGCCTAGATATTGTATATTTCAAGGTACACAGCCGTGTAGTAACTGAACAGACGGTGGGTATTTACACCAGGTATGTGAAATAATTTAGCAAGAGAACGCACAGTACAGTGGCCTATTAAAAGGCCTAGATATTGTATATTTCAAGGTACACAGCCGTGTAGTAACAGAACAGACGGTGGGTATTTACACCAGGTATGTGAAAAAATTTAACAAGAGAACGCACAGTACAGTGGCCAATTAAAAGGCCTAGATATTGTATATTTCAAGGTACACAGCCGTGTAGTAACTGAACAGACGGTGGGTATTTACACCAGGTATGTGAAATAATTTAGCAAGAGAACGCACAGTACAGTGGCCTATTAAAAGGCCTAGATATTGTATATTTCAAGGTACACAGCCGTGTAGTAACTGAACAGACGGTGGGTATTTACACCAGGTATGTGAAATAATTTAGCAAGAGAACGCACAGTACAGTGGCCTATTAAATGGCCTAGATATTGTATATTTCAAGGTACACAGCCGTGTACTAACTGAACAGACGGTGGGTATTTACACCAGGTATGTGAAATAATTTAGCAAGAGAACGCACAGTACAGTGGCCAATTAAATGGCCTAGATATTGTATATTTCAAGGTACACAGCCGTGTACTAACTGAACAGACGGTGGGTATTTACACCTGGTATACAAAAAGAGTATTGCAGGCACACAGAACCCAGAACACTAGAGCCAAATAAACTGTATTTAAAAAAAATAAAATAAAATTCACAGCCGTATACTGCCAGATCAGATGGTGCATATACACACTAGTTATATAACAGGGTTTTTCAGCCAAAAAGAATGCTGAACAGTAGTGCCAAATATAGTTTGGTATGTAGCAGAGCACCTAATACACCACTAATGCCTCTCTCTGTCCCTACTCCAGCAGCTATCCCTGAATACGGCAGCCGTTCTCTGTAAAGTATATCTTGTAGTAAAGCTATCACTGTAGTGCACTATAGTAGCCCTGATAAGGGCTTTTAATCACGCTCCTGCCTGTCCAACTGCTAAAACCTGTCTGTCCCTTCTCCAGCCTCTGTCCCTGACTAAGTTCACGCAGCATATGCGTACGAGCAGGAAGAGCTGAGTTTTTAATATTCGAGGTCACATGGTTTTTCCAGCCAATCCATGTAGACGCTGTTTTCGCGCTGCCAGCGTGCTCAGCGTGCCTGTCATACCCCCTCTGCATGTTGATTGGTGGAAAAAGAGCGCCAGGGAAGGTGGGAGGGGAAACGAATTCTAAGTGCGCCATCGCCGTTATACTCGATTGAAATCGAGTATGCCGAATAGCGTAGTATTCGATCGAATACCGGCTCGATCGAACACTACTCGCTCATCTCTAGTGATCATATTTCAATCCATATCCCAAGATGATTTACAACCATCAACTGTTTGTAAGAAAATACCCCCATTGTTACATGTGATTTTGATGATAGCAAATAGAACCATCTTGAGGGAGTGGCTCTCCCCCACTGTCCCTGATTAAGCTTCCTTTAAGGCCCAATTAAACCATTTACTGAGCTTAGATCGCCTGACTACAGTTAGACGTAAGGAGACATTAACCTCCAAGTTCTTTCTAAAGTGGAAACCTTTTATAATAAAAGTATTGATGGTGGGAGAGATTCAATCCCTAAGGGAGCCCTTTAAATATACTAAGTGGTATCTTACAGAACAATTAAAGGGAACTCTGGGTGCCCTGACTTATCGTGCTTAGAGCCATTTGAGGAGGGAGAGTCTTTCTCCTTGCCAATGGGGGGAGATAAAAGTAGACTCCACACGTGTTAAGTTTTCTATTTTCTATATATATGATGACTGCTTATACCATATATACGTAACTTATACAGTTCTATTATCACCTAACTGCGTTTAGGTGTAGTTACGCCATATTGGAAGCATATATGTTAATCTTATGTAACTATATATATATAAAAAAAAATCTTCGAATAAAATGTGTTTAAAAAAATAAAAAATAAATAAGCAATGCAAAAGCCCGTAAATTGGTTAATACAATATGATTTAAAATAGGAATAAAAAAATGTAATGGATTAACCAATTAATAAAAGTGCTGTCGTGTCTGAAATGTCTGACTGCTGGGATACTCAGCAGCACATTGTATGTGTAGGACTAGTAGGACTATAATTCCCAGCTGTACAATGACACTACTGATACACACAGGATCTCCCCCCTACCTGTTCTTGTGCAATGCTTTGCATAACTCCTCCAGTCTGTCAAATGTGTGTCTGCAGATTAGGAGGGAAGATCCTGTGCCCCGCATTTGTCTGAGCAGCTGTTGATGCCTGCAGCTGCTCAGCAAAGCCTACAACCCTGAGTTTGTGCTGTTGCTGGTAGACAGGGTTAAACTTTCCTGAAGAATCTAGTGGGAGGGGAGACACAGGACAGACAGCAGCTCGCAGGGGTGTGTGGCCAGCACAATGACGTCTCTTGCACAGACACAGACCTGCTCCCTCAGGCTTGTCCACAAAATATCATCAGAGCAGGGAGAGAAGTTGACATGACAGGTCATGTGATCCTCAGTGAAATCTGAGAAAGAAGACACTGCTGATGAAGTAAGTGAATTGTAAACCACTTATATTTCATTAGTTAAAAATATATAAAGAACAAAAAATTAACTCGGACAACCCCATAAAGGCTGTTGCTGGTGTTGCATCTTTGCTGCCTCACATAACTCGGTGCCAGCAAATTCTTAATAGTTGGGGTTCTGTGGTAGGTAATCCCTGGCATGTCAGGAAGATCCTTTTGCAAAAAGGGTTTTTTTTAGTATCGACCAATGTTTGTTGGGGATACACCTAACCTCCTGATGAGAGGTAGAGTAGGTGGTAATAAAATTAAAGGGGTTGTCCGGGTTCAGAGAAGAACCCGGACAAACCTGCAATTTCACCCAGGCAGCCCGCCTGAATAGGACATCGGAGCATCTCATGCTCCGATGCCCCCCCCCTGCCCTGCGCTAGATCGCGCAGGGCAAGGTCTCTTTTGTTTGTAAATACTCGCTGCCGGGCGGGTACTTCCGCCCGGCAGTGAGTTCGGTGACGTCACCGGCCTTAATGGGCCGGCTTTAGCACTGCCCTAGCCGTTTTACTGGCTAGGGCAGCGCTAAAGCCCATCCATCAGCGCCGATGACGTCACCGGCTCACTGCCGGGCGGAAGCCTCTGCCCGGCAGGGACCGGTACGTCACCGGAACTGGGCTAAATTCCTTTGCCCTGCGCTAATTAGCGCAGGGCAAAGGAGGGCATCGGAGCATAGGATGCTCCGATGCCCTCTTTAGGCGGGCTGCCTGGGTGAATTGAAAGGTATGTCCGGGTTCTTCTCTGAACCCGGACAACCCCTTTAAGCTTAAAACCATTCTCAAAGATACTTGTTTCCTGTGTCCTAGACTTTAGACAGTCCAACTGATCCAATGCTCTTGTGCTTTCATATACATTTTGAATTAGTTTAGAGGGATAATACTGCTCCCTAATTCTCTTCTGAAGTATTTTTGACTGTTTACGGAAGGTCAACTCCCTCTGAAACTGGCTGTTTGGTATATTCAATAGCAGTTTCTTATAATGGTGACTGGAGAAGTCTAGATAGCTATTGTTATCTACAGCCTTAAAGTTGGTAGAGGTGATAAAACGATTATCCCTATGAGTAATCAATAAGACCAGAAACTCAATTTCATGGCCACTGTAATTAAGGAAGAGTGAAATTCCCCATATATTCTCATTCACTTGTTTGTGAAAGATCATTATGGATAATTCATCCCCACGCCATATAAAGTATAAATCGTCTATGTATCTCCTGACCAGGACAATATTGTCCCAATAACACTGATTCATCAGAATATGGCTAGGTTTGAAACTTGTATAATTTAAATCAAAGATAAGGTGTGTACGTGTCCCTATATCAATACTGATTAACTGCCTGATTGGACAACGTTAAAACATAATTTTATTAGTCAGATATAGTTAAAAAGACCAGTGGCTAAACCACTGAACAATACCGTTCAGGCTTGGCAAACACAAAGTGTAGGGACTATTAAAATCACATCCCTCTTATACCTTGTGGCCACAAAAAATATGTGCCATATGATAGGGCAATTGAACTTAGTATTGCCCCTTCACTTTATCATATGCACTAGACGCTCTCAACATAAATTGAATAGGGCATACATAAATAGGGAATATCGCTATTGTTTGCGAAGCAAACCTAAACACTTCAGTGCTGGTAATCCCTGTAATGTAATGCCCAATGAGAGCCTGTGCTACCTACTAAATCTAAGATTGCCTGTGGCTCAATGCGTTTCTGCTGTATTTTAAAACAGCTATTCATCAGGAGCCAGTATACTTAATTAGCAGACAGACAAACAAACAAATATATAAAGTAATAAAGGCGCCGCACGCCACTGATATCGGGCGTGCAGCAGGCAGCATGCGGCACTATGATGGCCGTCCTTTTGAAGGCTAAGCCACGCCCCCTCATGGATCCAACCAATCACACGCATCTAGCTCCTCCAGTGGAGCAATGGAGGGGGAGAACACCCGTTCTGAGCTGCTTAAAACTAAGTGTTGGTCCATGTTTCTGATAATATTGTAACAAATATAAGGCGGTAACAACCTATTAGGAACATCTGACATAGGAGATTGTTTCTAGAGGCATAACCTAAAGCGAATATTCGCTGAGAAGAACGAGTGTATGTAAGACAGTAATACCATCTCTGAGCATATATATGAAGATCTCTTATACAGAGATGCCATCTGATCTGGGCACATTCATTGTCCAGTAAACGTCTATACCCATGTTAGATATACTAGACACAACATGTCCCCTACAAACCACATATGTATAACCTCAAATATGTCCAATTATAGGGACAATGGCAGCTGAGTATAGCACATATAATAGTATCAAAACAAGGGGGACAAACAGTCCCAGCCAATCTCTTTACCGTATATATATATCAAGGAGTGTACCTGTATGCAATCACAACGAGGGAAGTCATGAATCGCGGAAACAGTTATAAAAGAGATAAAACTGTCTCTTGCTTTCAAGTTAGTCTATGAAGCATGTATAGGAGATGTATTCATTTAGTCCTCGGGGTTTCAATGTATTTAACGTAAACGTCCACTGTGCTTCTTTCCTCAATAATAGGACATCCACGTTACCCCCTCTAGATGATGCTCTTACATGCTCCATGCCTTGAAAAGTAATACAAGGTGGTAATCTGGGTGGTAATCCGCAATGTGCTGAGCGATAGGCGTATCATCTTTTTTGCTAATATTCAGGAGGTGCTCACCGATACGTCTCCTGAATTCTCGCCGAGTCTTGCCAACATATTGTTTTTTGCATCTGCATGTTGCCACATAGACAACCCCCGTCGTTCTACAATTAATGAATGACTTGATCTTGTAACTACATACAGTTACAGTACTAACCACTGTATTACCTTTTTGAACGGCACTACATGCTATGCAACCACTGCATTTAAACGTGCCATTTGGTCTACTTGGTAACCATGTATCACTGACTGGGGTGCTAAAGGCACTATGGACTAACTTGTCTCTCAGGTTTGCCCCTCGCCGATACGTAATCTGCGGATAGTCCTCGGCAAGATGACCAACAACCGGGTCTGATCTGAGAATACCCCAGTTGTCCTTCAAGAGTCTCCGGACCTCTTTGTGCGCCGTATCGAAAGTCCCTATGATACGTGTTTGTAAACTAGATGCATTCATTTCTTTGGGGTGCAGCAGATCATCCCTATTACATGCCGCCGTATGTTGATAAGCCTTTTTTAATGAGGACATGGGATAACCCCTTTGTGTAAATCTACTCTGAAGCTCATGGGAGGCTTGCCTAAAATCACTCCATTCGGAGCAATTGCGCCTAACCCTCAGGTACTGACTAGAGATGAGCGAGCATACTCGTCCGAGCTTGGTGCTCGTTCGAGTATTAGGGTACTCGTAAGTGCTCGCTGCTCGGACGAGTATCTTGCCATACTCGAGGAAATGGCAACTTCCGCATCGTGCTTTTTTGGCACCTATAAACACAGCCAATCACAAGCCAGGAGACTCTACGGTACACCCAGCATCACGTGGGGCCCTTACATGTCGATAGCAGGGGTTGGCTGGCCTGATCAGGTGACCCTGGAATATACTAGTGACTGGCCGCGGTGATCGGCTCAGATGCCGTCTGGATGTCGTTAGGGATAGAGCTGCTGCCTTTCAGGGACAGTGTTATGGCCTGCATTTAGTTCTCTGTTAGGCAGGAATCACCCACAAAGAACCCAACAGCCCTTCTAAGGGCTAGAAGAAATTTTATTTTTGTCTCCTGGCTTGGCTGGCTGGCTGGCACTAGTAGTGCAGCTATCGCCATATCTAACCCTGTTTTTTTTTTTATTGTTCTCTCAGTGATACAAATCCATTGCACACAGCAGTGTGGAACCATTCTGTGTGTCACAGTTCAGCACACTCACTCCAATCCATATATACTGTCCAGGTGACACTTTCTGTACGTCACAGAATACAACCAAGTCATTAGCTACCAATAACGTATACAGCTTGATCCAAAAAACTCTCTGTGCGAAATTTGTCTGGGTCGCAGTATAAATAGCCACCGTTAACAGGGTGTGAGTTAGGTCTCCGATAGTTCCTGCACGTCACGTTCCCAAAAAAATAAAATTTAAAAAAAAATATAAAAAACAAAATACAAAGAAAAATTAGTTTTTTAGTTGTTTTAGCTCAGTGATACAAATCCATTTTACTCAGCTGCGTGTAACCTTTCTGTGTTTCACAGTTCAGCACACTCGCTCCAATCCATATATACTGTCCAGGTGACACTTTCTGTACGTCACAGAATACAACCAAGTCATTTGCTACCAATAACATGTACAGCTTGAACCAGAAAACTCTCTGTGCGACATTTGTCTGGGTCGCAGTCTAAACAGCCACCGTTAACAGGTTGTGAGTTAGGTCTCCGATAGTTCCTGCACGTCACGTTCCCAAAAAAATAAATAAAAAAAAAAAAAAAAAAATTTTTGTTGCTTTAGCTCAGTGATACAAATCCATTTTACTCAGCTGCGTGTAACCTTTCTGTGTGTCACAGTTCAGCACACTCGCTCCGATCCGTATATACTATCCAGGTGAAACTTTCTGTACGTCACAGAATACAACCAAGTCATTTGCTACCAATAACATCTACAGCTTGATCCAAAAAACTCTCTGTGCGACATTTGTCTGGGTCGCAGTCTAAATAGCCACCATTAACAGGGTGTGAGTTAGGTCTCCGATCCTTCCTACACATCACGTTCCCAAAAAAACAAAATTAAAAAAAATATATAAAAAACTAAATATTAAAAAAAAAAATAATTTTTTTTGTTGCTTTAGCTCAGTGATACAAATCCATTTTACTCAGCTGCGTGTAACCTTTCTGTGTGTCACAGTTCAGCACACTCGCTCGAATCCGTACATACTGTCCAGGTGACACTTTCTGTACGTCAGAGAATACAACCAAGTCATTTGCTACCAATAACATCTACAGCTTGATCCAGAAAACTCTGTGCGACATTTGTCTGGGTCGCAGTCTAAATAGCCACCGTTAACAGGGTGTAAGTTAGGTCTCCGATAATTCCTGCACGTCACGTTCCCAAAAAAATAAAATTTAAAACAAAATATAAAAAACAAAATACAAAAAAATATATATTTTTTTGTTGTTTTAGCTCAGTGATACAAATCCATTTTACTCAGCTGCGTGTAACCTTTCTGTGTGTCACAATTCTGCACACTCGCTCCAATCCGTATATACTGTCCAGGTGACACTTTCTGTATGTCACAGAATACAACCAAGTTATTTGCTACCAATAACATTTACAGCTTGATCCAGAAAACTCTCTGTGCGACATTTGTCTGGGTCGCAGTCTAAATAGCCACCGTTAAAAGGTTGTGAGTTAGGTCTCCGATAGTTCCTATAATAAATAATAAGAGTAGAAATAAATTTAAATATATGTGGCGCTATGCCGACTAAAGATAAAAAAGGAAGTCCTTAGTTACACAGATTTGCAAATGCGTGATCATGCCCACTCACCATACGTCACGGTAACTTCCTGTGGAGTGGGTCCCTACACTCGTCTATGCCTCTGTTCAGACTACATCCAAGTCTCCATGGTTCAGGGCGTGTGAAACCAGCTAAATAGGTATCCTATCAGGAAGTCCTAGGTGAATGGGCGTCGTCAGGTCCAAAAGGAGTATGCGAGGCTCAGTATATAACAATAAAAATTATAGTATAAAGTTTGGACCAACGATATATATATTTTTTCATAAGTGCATATCCATAAAGCAGAACTATGGGTATATAAAGGTATGGTTGCACAACATATAATAAATAATAAGAGTAGAAATAAATTTAAATATATGTGGCGCTATGCCGACTAAAGATAAAAAAGGAAGTCCTTAGTTACACAGATTTGCAAATGCGTGATCATGCCCACTCAACATACGTCACGGTAACTTCCTGTGGAGTGGGTCCCTACACTCGTCTATGCCTCTGTTCAGACTACATCCAAGTCTCCATGGTTCAGGGCGTGTGAAACCAGCTAAATAGGTATCCTATCAGGAAGTCCTAGGTGAATGGGCGTCGTCAGGTCCAAAAGGAGTATGCGAGGCTCAGTATATAACAATAAAAATTATAGTATAAAGTTTGGACCAACGATATATATATATATATTTTTTTTCATAAGTGCATATCCATAAAGCAGAACTATGGGTATATAAAGGTATGGTTGCACACCATATAATAAATAATAAGAGTAGAAATAAATTTAAATATATGTGGCGCTATGCCGATACCTTACCATACCTTTATATACCCATAGTTCTGCTTTATGGATATGCACTTATGAAAAAATATATATATATATATCGTTGGTCCAAACTTTATACTATAATTTTTATTGTTATATACTGAGCCTCGCATACTCCTTTTGGACCTGACGACGCCCATTCACCTAGGACTTCCTGATAGGATACCTATTTAGCTGGTTTCACACGCCCTGAACCATGGAGACTTGGATGTAGTCTGAACAGAGGCATAGACGAGTGTAGGGACCCACTCCACAGGAAGTTACCGTGACGTATGGTGAGTGGGCATGATCACGCATTTGCAAATCTGTGTAACTAAGGACTTCCTTTTTTATCTTTAGTCGGCATAGCGCCACATATATTTAAATTTATTTCTACTCTTATTATTTATTATATGTTGTGCAACCATACCTTTATATACCCATAGTTCTGCTTTATGGATATGCACTTATGAAAAAATATATATATATATATCGTTGGTCCAAACTTTATACTATAATTTTTATTCCGATAGTTCCTACACATCACGTTCCCAAAAAAACAAAATTTAAAAAAAAATATAAAAAAACTAAATATAAAAAAAAATTTGTTTTTTAGTTGTTTTAGCTCAGTGATACAAATCCATTTTACTCAGCTGCGTGTAACCTTTCTGTGTGTCACAGTTCAGCACACTCGCTCCAATCCATATATACTGTCCAGGTGACACTTTCTGTACGTCAGAGAATACAACCAAGTCATTTGCTACCAATAACATCTACAGCTTGATCCAGAAAACTCTCTGTGCGACATTTGTCTGGGTCGCAGTCTAAATAGCCACCGTTAACAGGGTGTGAGTTAGGTCTCCGATAGTTCCTGCACGTCACGTTCCCAAAAAAACAAAATTAAAAAAATATATAAAAAACAAAATATTAAAAAAAAAATAATTTTTTTTGTTGCTTTAGCTCAGTGATACAAATCCATTTTACTCAGCTGCGTGTAACCTTTCTGTGTGTCACAGTTCAGCACACTCGCTCCAATCCGTATATACTGTCCAGGTGACACTTTCTGTACGTCACAGAATACAACCAAGTCATGTGCTACCAATAACATCTACAGCTTGATCCAGAAAACTCTCTGTGCAACATTTGTCTGGGTCACAGTCTAAATAGCCACCGTTAACAGGGTGTGAGTTAGGTCTCTGATAGTTCCTGCACGTCACGTTCCAAAAAAAACAAAATTTAAAAAAAAATATAAAAAAATATTAGTTTTTTAGTTGTTTTAGCTCAGTGATACAAATACATTTTACTCAGCTGCGTGTAACCTTTCTGTGTGTCACAGTTCAGCACACTCGCTCCAATCCGTATATACTGTCCAGGTGACACTTTCTGTACGTCACAGAATACAACCAAGTCATGTGCTACCAATAACATCTATAGCTTGATCCAGAAAACTCTCTGTGCAACATTTGTCTGGGTCGCAGTCTAAATAGCCACCGTTATCAGGGTGTGAGTTAGGTCTTCAATAGTTCCTGCACGTCACGTTCCCAAAAAAACAAAATTTAAAAAAATAAATAAATAAAAAAATATTTTAAAAAAATTAATTTTTTAGTTGTTTTAGCTCAGTGATACAAATCCATTTTACTCAGCTGCGTGTAACCTTTCTGTGTGTCACAGTTCAGCACACTTGCTCCAATCCGTATATACTGTCCAGGTGACACTTTCTGTACGTCACAGAATACAACCAAGTCATTTGCTACCAATATCATCTACAGCTTGATCCAGAAAACTCTCTGTGCGACATTTGTCTGGGTCGCAGTCTAAATAGCCACCGTTAACAGGGTGTGAGTTAGGTCTCCGATACTTTCTGCACGTCACGTTCCCAAAAAAACAAAATTAAAAAAAAATATAAAAAACAAAATATAAAAAAAAAATTTATTTTTTTTGTTGTTTTAGCTCAGTGATACAAATCCATTTTACTCTGCTGCGTGTAACCTTTCTGTGTGTCACAGTTCCGCATACTCGCTCCGATCCGTATATAGTGTCCAGGTGAAACTATCTGTACGTCACAGAATACAACCAAGTCATTTGCTACCAATATCATGTACAGCTTGATCCAAAAAACTCTCTGTGCAACATTTGTCTGGGTCGCAGTCTAAATAGCCACCGTTAACAGGGAGTGAGTTAGGTCTCCGATAGTTCCTGCACGTCACGTTCCCAAAAAAACAAAATATAAAAAAAAAATAATTTTTTTTGTTGTTTTAGCTCAGTGATACAAATCCATTTTACTCAGCTGCGTGTAACCTTTCTGTGTGTCACAGTTCAGCACACTCGCTCCAATCCGTATTTACTGTCCAGGTGACACTTTCTGTACGTCACAGAATACAACCAAGTCATTTGCTACCAATAACATCTACAGCTTGATCCAAAAAACTCTCTTTGCGACATTTGTCTGGGTCGCAGTCTAAATAGCCACCGTTAACAGGGTGTGAGTTAGGTCTCCGATAGTTCCTGCACGTCACGTTCGCAAAAAACAAAATTTAAAAAGAAATATAAAAAAAACAATATATTAAAAAAAATAATTTTTTTTGTTGTTTTAGCTCAGTGATACAAATCCATTTTACTCAGCTGCATGTAACCTTTCTTTGTGTCACAGTTCAGCACACTCGCTCCGATCCGTATATACTATCCAGGTGAAACTTTCTGTACGTCACAGAATACAACCAAGTCATTTGCTACCAATAACATCTACAGCTTGATCCAGAAAACTCTCTGTGCGACATTTGTCTGGGTCGCAGTCTAAATAGCCACCGTTAACAAGGTGTGAGTTAGGTCTCCGATAGTTCCTGCATGTCACGTTCCCAAAAAAACAAAATTTAAAAAAAAATATAACAAACAGAATATAAAAAAAAATAATTTTTTTTGTTGTTTTAGCTCAGTGATACAAATCCATTTTACTCAGCTGCGTGTAACCTTTCTGTGTGTCACACTTCAGCACACTCGCTCCGATCCGTATATACTGTCCAGGTGACACTTTCTGTACGTCACAGAATACAACCAAGTCATTTGCTACCAATAACATCTACAGCTTGATCCAAAAATCTCTCTGTGCGACATTTGTCTGGGTCGCAGTCTAAATAGCCACCGTTATATTGCCCAACATTGGATACGGTAGCAAGTAGAAGACCAAACACATGCTGCCCACAGGTTTCCGCAAATTCCTGGTCCACCCGCAAATTCCTGGTCCACAATGTCAAGGAGGTCGAGGCTCTGTTGATGAGCAACAAGTCCTTCTGTACTGAGATCGCCGACAACGTCTCCATCTAAGAACCTAAAGACCATTGTGGAGAGAGCGGCACAGCTCGCCATCAAAGTGACGAACCCCAACGCCAGACTGCGCAGAGAAGATAACGAATAAATATCTCTGTGGTTATTTGTGCTAAATAAAAGTTAAACACCAAAAAAAATTGATCTGTTCCTGTGCCTGATCCACCCAAGTTGAATCTGTCCCATCATGAGAAAGTCCCCCCAAGGAGTCCCCACTGTAACTTGCTTCCCATACAACTACCTCACCCCCCGACACCTGTGTCTCGCCATTGTCCACCACCTCCTCAGACAACACTGGTAAATCCACACTGTCAGCACACGGAAACAGCAAAAGGTCTTGCGAATTGGGGCAGAGAATGTTCTGGGCTAGCACATCAGAGAAGGGGTGACTATGGGGTTCTAGGGAGTACGTGACCACATGCAATCTCCATCTAAAAAGTCATGCCACACTTGATCAATCTCATAATTTACGACTGTACCGGTTGATGCTAAATGTTTAAGTTGGGGTCCTGCGTCGTCATTCTAACTCCATCCGGCTGTTGTCACCACCACACACGCTAGCCCAGGGGGCACTCCTCTGGCTCTTCCAGTGAAACCTCCTTCCCCCCAGCCTGCCCCCCCTCCACCTACAGGCCCTCTCTCCAAACAATTTACGTCTTTGTCCTATCTTTCTCTCTCTCCAAACCATTTTTCCGGATAGCTGCCATATACGGTTTTAAACTGAGTAGTATGCATACCACACTTGATCAATCTCATAATTTACGACTGTACCGGTTGATGCTAAATTTTTTAGTTGGGGTCCTGCGTCGTTATTCTAAATCCATCCGGCTGTTATCACCACCACACACGCTAGCCCAGGGGGAACTCCTCTGGCTATTCCAGCGAAACCTCCTTCCCCCCACCTACAGGCCCTCTCTCCAAACTATTTACCCGGATAGGGGACGTATTAGATATTGTACTGACGTTTTTTGTTTTTCTTCTTTTAATTGCCTCCTGACCTGTGATAGGCAGAGCATGGACACGTCCCTTTAGCTGCAGTGGGAAAAATACTCCCCTGGCCAGAGCAAGCTCTTTTTCCGTTTTCCGTGGTGGAAAAATCCATGAACTATAAGGTCCCAAGATAGGGGACGTATACGGTATTAAACTGATAAGAATCGATACCATACTGGTTGATGCAACAGTTTTTCTAAATCCATTCTGGCTGTTGTCACCACCACACATGCTAGCCCAGGGGGCACTCCTCTGGCTCTTCCAGCGAAACCTCCTTCCCCCCCACCTACAGGCCCTCTCTCCAAACAATTTACCTGGGTAGGGGACGTATTAGATATTGTACTGATTTTTTTTTTTTGGTTCTTCTTTTAATTGCCTCCTGCGACAGACGGGAATCGAACCTGGGTCAACTGCTTGGGAAGCAGCTATGCTCACCACTTTACCACCAACAGCCACAGCAACTGATAAGAACAGATACTAAACTTGATGTCAGCTGCAGTGCCAGCATGAGCAGTGGTGTCACCTGCAGGCGGTGATGGACCTTCGTTGCACCTATTTTGGTGCTTCCCTAACATGTGATGGGTATTTGCCTCGCCTTTCTTGGTCTGGGTGAGCACAATTGCCATGAGGGTAACCACCAGGCTGTTGCCTGAGAATTTGGGGTAATGGCGGGATTAGGCAGCCTCAGAGGCATCCATGCATGCTGCCCCTGCTGTTTCCTGTCCATTTCCGTGGTGTTTCCATCATTTTCTGAGGTTTCCAGGTTTTCACCCAGCCTTCCCTAGGCAGAGCCTTGGTCCCCCGCAAAAATGCTCGAGTCTCCCATTGACTTCAGTGGGGTTCGTTATTCGAAACGAGCACCCGAGCATCGGGAAAAGTTCGACTCGAATAACGAGCACCCGAGCATTTTAGTGCTCGCTCATCTCTAGTACTGACCCTTC
This sequence comes from Rhinella marina, assembly GCA_900303285.1. Classification (NCBI taxonomy): domain Eukaryota; kingdom Metazoa; phylum Chordata; class Amphibia; order Anura; family Bufonidae; genus Rhinella; species Rhinella marina. The sequence goes on along the minus strand of ONZH01016108.1, from coordinate 6,694 downwards.
GGTATACCTTGCTTCAATGGGACCGGATGACTGCTATCCCATCTTAGCAAGGTATTGGTGGCCGTGGGCTTACGGAACATCCTGGTCACCAGTTTTCCTGACCGACTCTTATTGGTTGACAAGTCCAGGAAAGTGAGATGACTATCACTCACCTCAAATGTAAAAAATAGTCCCATATTGTTTGTATTTAGGGCTATTACAAAGTCCTCGAATGCACTCCTGGTGCTATTCCATAAGATGAAAATATCATCTATGAACCTCATCCATAAATTTATGGATGAGGTCCACTGTTCCTTATCTTCATTAAAGACCACGGACCTCTCCCACCAGCCCAGATAAAGGTCTGCGAATGTGGGGGCACAAGGGCTCCCCATTGCCACCCCCCTGAGCTGGTGGTAGATCTTCCGATCAAACATAAAGATGTTATGATCCAGAATGAACCTCAACAGATCCAACACAAAATGATTATGGGCGGCCAAATGTGAACCCTATTTCCTGTAGGAACACTTTCACTGCCTCACAACCATTATCATGGGGTATTGAACTATAAAGGGCTTCTACATCTAGGCTTGCTAGTAAAGTGTTGTCATGACAATATATGTCATTGAGCCGCCTTAGGACATCCATTGAGTCCCCTACGTATGATGGAAGACTGGTTACAAAACTCCTCAAGATCTTGTCCACATAGATACTTATTTTCTCAGTAAGACTCACTAGTCCAGACACAATTGGTCTCCCTTTTAGAGGACTCAACCCCTTATGTACTTTAGGGAGGCTATAAAAGACTGGCATAATTGGGTATTCTGGGAGAAGATACGCATACTCCATCTTGCTGATCAGATTCCGCCTTTTGGCCTCACTGAGTAGCCCAGATAACTCCCGTTTATATGTTTCCAACGGGTTAGTTGGCAGCCTTTTATAGCATGAACCATCCTTTAGGATGCGTTCACACATCCCAACGTATCCTGCAGCATCCAGGACTACAACATTGCCCCCTTTATCCGAGGGTTTAATGACAATGCTGGAGTCCTGTTGTAGAGTATACAGTGCCTCCTTTTGCTCTAACGTGAGGTTCTGTTGAGATGAATCAATCGATCGTAGTGACCTCAATTTGTCAGTCATGATCGTGAGAAAGGCATCAAGGGGTGAAAAATCTTCCGTGGGAGGATTTTTCCTTGATGGAGGTTTCAAATCAGTAAACGGGCCAGTCCCAATGTCTCTTTGTCCCTCTTCTATCATGTCTGCCAGTAATCTCACATCCTGCAATTCATCCTGTTCGATGCCAAGTTTTTGGCACTGATCCCTGTCATGGGTCAAGAATTAGAGTTAGTAGAGTTAGTAGATGGGGTAGAATTAGGAAAAAACGCAATTCTGACAAAGGTTTTTATTATTTTTTCTTTACGCCGTACCCTATGTGGTAGAATTAACCTATTATCTTCATTCTCCAGGTCAGTACGGTTACAACGATACCAACCTTGTATATTTTTTCTTGCGTTTTAATACTGAAAAAAATGAAAACCTTTGAGAAAAAAAGATTTATTACCATATTCTGACCTCTACGATACCAATTTGAAGTGTGTGCGACTTTTTGATCAGTTTTTATAGAAAAATTATTGGGGCGTTGAAGTGACAAAAAAATGGTGAATTGGGTGTTTTTATTTTTTTCCCCCATAACGCCATTTGCCGTATGCCATTAATATTGTTATATTTTAATTTTATGGGCATTTTCACATGTGACGATGCCCATGATGTTTTTTTTTTTATTGGTTAAGTATTTGTATTTATATTTTAAGGAAAGGGGGGTGATTTGAACTTTAATATTTTTTATTTTTTTTATATTTATAAAAACTTTTTTTTACTTTTTTTCACTTTTTTTTAAGTTACCTTAGGTGACAATAACTGGCAATCATTAGATTGCCCAAAGTGTTCTTTGATTGCTATAAAGCCAGCAAAGAATACTTAATTTGCTCAATAATGGTCAAATGCTGCCACCTAGTGGCCCTTTTTTGGTATTTGCCTGAAATAGGGTCCGAAGCCTGCTTAAAGCTTCGGACTATTTCAGCATAGTAACAAATTCCTCAATGTCACCCGGGGAACGTTGTTACAGGACCGGAAGCACGCGGCTTCCGGTTCCCGGCTGCTCAGATGCCGTGGTCATATTTGACCACAGCATCTGAAGGGGAAAATGTATGCGATCAGCCATAAGCCATGTGCCGCGGGTGTCTGCTATTTAAAATAGCAAAAAACCCAGCGGCTAAGCCCCCCGCGACACGCGTGAGCAGGGGCCATCTTAAGGGACCGGACTTGTATGGCGGAGGTCCTTAAGGGGTTAACACCACTTTTTAGGAACAAGGGAAATGATAAATCTCCCCCTCTATTCATTCTGTTCATGGCTTACATCCAGTGGCACAACTAGAAATGACTGGGCCCCACAGCAAATTTATGAACAGGGTACCCTCCCCAGCAACATATATATTACATTAGCATCACATTCCTGTGTGGGACGGGTAGTGACGTCTATTTACTGCTGGGACTGGGGTGTTCTTTCTATTGCTATGCCTGTATAGCAGTTATTATCTTGTCTCTATGGGAACACAGGTGGGCGGGGATGTCATGTGACTGCTCCTCTGAACATGCTTGCTGCAATGCATGCTGGGATTTTTACTTTCAGAAAACTAAACCTAAACATATAGATAAGTAATACAAATATTGCTGAAAAAGGTATGCACTCTCCGCACTGGATCTGTCTAGATGAATTAATAACACTTTAATACACAAAAGAACATATATACAAATTATAATGTTAATCGGTTAAAAACAATGACTCTATTCATTTCCATATGGTATAGAGTCATTGTTTTTAACCGATTAACATTATAATTTGTATATATGTTATTTCTGTATTAAAGTGTTATTAATTCATCTAGACAGATCCAGTGTGGAGAGTGCATACCTTTTTCAGCAATATTTGTATTACTTCTTTATTTACAGGTTTTGGGTGACCTGTTTTAGAGGTATTGCACCCCCATTATCTATAGGATTGGTGGGTGGGAGCCACCTTTTGAATATTATCACTTACTAAACATATAGATACTTTGTGAAAAGCCATGCGGTATGCATATTAATCATTAAAGTGGCATATACCTATTTAAAACTTTACTTTTAATATTGTCAATTAAAACAATCGCAATCAGTAATAAACGTGTATTCAATTATTCTGCTGCTCAAAAATTAACATAAATAAGTGCAAAAGGGTAAATACATAGTAACATAGTTTATAAGGCCGAAAAAAGACATCTGTCCATCCTGTTCGGCCTGTTTTCCTTCAAGTTGATCCAGAGGAAGGCAAAAAAACCCTGTGAGGTAGAAGCCAATTTTCCCCACTTTAGGGAAAGAAATTTCTTTCCGACTCCAATCAGGCAATCAGTATTACTCCCTGGATCAACGACCCATGTCTAGTAACTATAACCTGTAATATTATTACCCTCCAGAAATACATCCAGGCCAGAGGCGTAGCTAGAGGTTCAGCACAGGGGGGGCGAAACATACTTGAGTGGGCCCCCACTTGGCTTCCCAAACGCACGTTTCCAACTTCACAGGCACATACTACTAGTTGTGGTTATAATATTGTATTAGAAAGATTACTATATAAACTGCTAGATCATCTATGCTGCTAAGTACAGTACAATAGACTTTCTACATACCCTACTCTAAATACTCTACCACATAATGCAGTGAAATATAGGAGTAATAGGAGTAAAAAACAAGAGGACTCCTATTTTAAAGGAAACCTGTCCACAGTTTTTACATCACTAAACTAACAGTCCCCTGCCCCCATCAGACCTCAGATCATCAGAATGTGCCCCCCATCAGACCTCAGATCAGTGTATTGTGCCCCACCAGACCTCAGATTAGCGTATTGTGCCCCATCAGACCTCAGATCAGCAGAATATGCCCCCATCAGACCTCACATCAGCCTACTGTGCCCCCATCAGACCTCAGATCAGCGTATTGTGCCCCATCAGACCTCACATCAGCCTACTGTGCCCCTATCAGACCTCACATCAGCGTATTGTGCCCCATCAGACCTCAGATCAGCGTATTGTACCCCATCAGACCTCAGATCAGCAGAATGTGCCCCCATTAGTCCTCACATCAGCCTACTGTGCCCCCATCAGACCTCAGATCAGCGTATTGTGCCCCCATCAGACCTCCGATCAACAGAATGTGCCCCCATCAGACCTCAGATCAGCGTATTGTGCCACATCAGACCTCAGATCAGCATATTGTGCCCCCATCAGACCTCAGATCAGCAGAATGTGCCCCCATCAGACCTCAGATCAGCGTATTGTGCCCCATCAGACCTCAGATCAGCGTACTGTGCCCCCATCAGACCTCAGATCAGCGTACTGTGCCCCCATCAGACCTCAGATCAGCGTACTGTGCCCCCATCAGACCTCAGATCAGCGTATTGTGCCCCATCAGACCTCAGATCAGCGTATTGTGCCCAATCAGACCTCAGATCAGCGTACTGTGCCCCCATCAGACCTCAGATCAGCAGAATGTGCCCCCATCAGACCTCACATCAGCCTACTGTGCCCCCATCAGACCTCAGATCAGCGTATTGTGCCCCCCACCAGACCTCAGATCAGCGTATTGTGCCCCCATCAGACCTCAGATCAGCGTATTGTGCCCCCCATCAGACCTCACATCAGCGTATTGTGCCCCCATCAGACCTCAGATCAGCTTAATGTGCTCCCATCAGACCTCAGATCAGCGTATTGTGCCCCCATCAGACCTCATATCAGCAGACTGTGCCCCCATCAGACCTCATATCAGCCTACTGTGCCCCTATCAGACCTCAGATCAGCGTATTGTGCCCCCATCAGACCTCAGATCAGCAGACTGTGCCCCCATCAGACCTCATATCAGCAGACTGTGCCCCCATCAGACCTCATATCAGCAGACTGTGCCCCCATCAGACCTCATATCAGCCTACTGTGCCTCTATCAGACCTCAGATCAGCATATTGTGCCCCCATCAGACCTCATATCAGCCTACTGTGCCCCTATCAGACCTCAGATCAGCTTAATGTGCTCCCATCAGACCTCATATCAGCCTACTGTGCCTCTATCAGACCTCAGATCAGCATATTGTGCCCCCATCAGACATCATATCAGCAGACTGTGCCCCCATCAGACCTCATATCAGCCTACTGTGCCCCTATCAGACCTCAGATCAGCGTATTGTGCCCCCATCAGACCTCAGATCAGCAGACTGTGCCCCCATCAGACCTCATATCAGCAGACTGTGCCCCCATCAGACCTCATATCAGCCTACTGTGCCCCTATCAGACCTCAGATCAGCATATTGTGCCCCCATCAGACCTCAGATCAGCATATTGTGCCCCCATCAGACCTCATATCAGCAGACTGTGCCCCCATCAGACCTCATATCAGCCTACTGTGCCCCTATCAGACCTCAGATCAGCGTATTGTGCCCCCATCAGACCTCAGATCAGCAGACTGTGCCCCCATCAGACCTCATATCAGCAGACTGTGCCCCCATCAGACCTCATATCAGCCTACTGTGCCCCTATCAGACCTCAGATCAGCTTAATGTGCTCCCATCAGACCTCAGATCAGCGTATTGTGCCCCCATCAGACCTCATATCAGCAGACTGTGCCCCCATCAGACCTCATATCAGCCTACTGTGCCCCTATCAGACCTCAGATCAGCGTATTGTGCCCCCATCAGACCTCATATCAGCAGACTGTGCCCCCATCAGACCTCATATCAGCCTACTGTGCCTCTATCAGACCTCAGATCAGCATATTGTGCCCCCATCAGACCTCATATCAGCAGACTGTGCCCCCATCAGACCTCATATCAGCCTACTGTGCCCCTATCAGACCTCAGATCAGCGTATTGTGCCCCCATCAGACCTCAGATCAGCAGACTGTGCCCCCATCAGACCTCATATCAGCAGACTGTGCCCCCATCAGACCTCATATCAGCCTACTGTGCCCCTATCAGACCTCAGATCAGCCCACCCAGCCACATAGGATTAAAATAAAAAACTTTACTTACCTGTTCTGCGCTGCGGCTGCCCTCCGGTCCGCGCTCCGCTCTCTTCCCTGGCCCGCGCACACTATGACCTGACGCTGCGTGCAGCGTCAGGTCATAGTGCGCGCCGCCAGGGAAGAGAGCAGAGCGCGGACCGGAGGGCAGCCGCAGCGCAGAACAGGTAAGTAAAGTTTTTTATTTTAATCCTATGTGGCTGGGTGGGCTGATCTGAGGTCTGATGGGGGTCCCTAAATACAAGTGAGCGCTTCCATAATGGAAGCGCTCACTTGTATTCGCCTGATAGAAGGCAAGGTCATCCTTGCTGGGGCCCCCCCTGAGTCACTGGGCCCGGAGCCGTCGCCCCCCCTGCCCCCCCGGTAGCTACGCCACTGATCCAGGCCCCTCCTGAACTCTTTTAGTGAACTCACCATCACCACCTCCTCAGGCAGAGAGTTGCATAGTCTCACTGCTCTTACCGTAAAGAATCCTCTTCTATGTTTGTGTACAAACCTTCTTTCCTCCAGACGCAGAGGATGTCCCCTCGTCACAGTCACAGTCCTGGGGATAAATAGATCATGGGAGAGATCTCTGTACTGACCTCTGATATATTTATACATAGTTATTAGAT